>CAKNWW010335614.1:351-13175 GCA_932074435.1 Andricus kollari | reverse complement strand
TTTTTAAAATTCAATTTATTATAACTGCATATTTATAATGTATTATTTATAATTATTTATAAAAGAAAATAACCATACAGAATATTTAGGCAATGCGCGGGGCCTCCGATCCACTTGCCACAGTCCTGGAATAGAAAAAGGCAGATCTACTCCTCAAATGTTTTCTCTCTTTCTAAAGCCTATTTCAAAGCTCCCCACAGCGTTATCGGTCCATTTCTATATGTCGATGTTGGCAGCCGATCTTCGGCCATATTTTTGCCGATACTGGGCCAGTGCTGGGCCGTATCGAACTTCGCACTTGGGTAATTTTACTTCTGATGCAACATACGAGATAAATATATTTGTCATTTCCAAAATCACGACATTAAAGTGAAAATCTACAAATCGTTTCGGCAATTGTTCTTTCATAAAAATTTATATACCGTTACTATTTGAAAAATTTACAAAAATATGACTAATATTAAACATTATTCTAACAGCTTAGATGAGTACTTTACTATATAATTGCTTTAATACTTTACGGAATGAAACTTTGAAAATTGATATTAAACCATAATATTTTAAGCAAACACATTAACAAATTGAATAAAGTAACAATTTTTACGTCTTTCCTAATTTACTAAAAAGATTTGCTTACATTATTTTCTACATGGAAAGAATGTTTTACTATTTTAACTCAGTTTTTTCTTTCAAAATTCAAAATGTACCTGCGTTGACCCATATTATTTCCCGAAAATTTCCAAATAAAAAATTATGTAAACAATATCCCAAAATTGAATACCCAGAAAAACTAAAAAATTATTTCGAGCATAAATTATTGTCAAGAGAAAACTTCTGCATAAAAAAAAATTTCCATTGATCCTGAAAATGAATCTCGTTTTTATTACATTAATATTCCACAGGGGTTACCACAATTTCAACTAAACATTATTTTCAATTGAATTTTCTCATGTCAATGAAGCGCAAACTTATCAAGCTGAAATGTATTTCAACATTTTTTCTTTTATAACTTTTAGCTCAAATAAGAAACGCAACCGCTTCCACAAATCAGTCAGGGGAATGTTCAATAAAAAAATAAACATAATGTTTCTAAAAAATTTTTGGTGCTAAAATAATTTTTATGAGAGGTATTTCACTAGCTATTCACTAACTTTTGAAAATAAAAAAAAAATCTGCCTGATCATTACCGCTGAAAATCATTTTTTGTGATACACCTACAATTTTACGAACTCTAATACTATTTTTCTTCTATGCAGATACAATTTTTAAATTAAAATTACTCTTATAAATTGTATGTATCTTTATTCACTGTTTAAACTCTTTATTATTTGTTATTAAATAAGAAAAATTTGTTTACTTCAAATGAAAACTAAAAATTTATTTTGAATAAAAATATTTGGAAACGAGCGCTTTACCACAAAAACCAAATTTTTTCTTCAGTTTCATTAAGAACCAAATAAATAAATCGATAATATATCTTTCTTATGTGGAGAAAATTTCCCTAAATGGAAATTATTCTTAAAAATTTTACATTACTGTTGTCGTTATTAATAATTATTGTTGCCTTTAATAAAAAATGCAAAAATTTCAAAAAATATCAATACAAAATATTAAGAATATCTCATCTAGACGACTCGGTTTTTTGAATGAATATCGAATATCTCGCGAACTTGTTTAATGGGAGTCAACGGGGAGGGGAACTGTCCACCTGGTGAAGGCAATTATTTTATCGGTACGGTAAAGCTAGATGAATAGATACTACGTATGAAGAATGTAAGGATATGAAACAAACATATCAAAATTGCATAAAACTTTGAAAATATAGCCTGAAAAAAATGTTTTAAATAAAATAAATCTTTCGTCCAAAAACTAAATTAGTATTCTGTCGCTTCGGAATGTAAGCCATTTTATATTGATTCAAAGATTCACTTAACTCATTCGGCTTGCCCATTTTTGTTCAAGTTAAAAAAATATGTTTGATACTAAACTGTGAATAAAGTCATTAGAATAACTGTAGAAAGTTTTTGAAAAATAGAAAAAAAATTTTATCACATAGAACTACATACTGAAAACCGAATATCCAAATATACTCTCTCAAAATGAAGTAGTAAAATCTCACTGGTTGAAACAGCCAGGAGTGTGTCACGGACCATCAGAGAGATTTCACTGGTTCACTCCGTGGAATTTCGTCACTAGTTCAATCAGTGATGCTCACTGATTACTCAGTGTCAGTAGTCGTCTGGTCGCGTACGCGTACTCGCTGTCGCTCGTTGTCACTCGAGAAAGGCAAAGGCCAGACAGACACAATGCGCCTACCAGACGACTGGAGATTCATGTTTTGGCCGCGTGGATCACGGTATCACTGGTTGAATCTAACATTTGGCGTCACTGGTATATTCAGTAACGCTGTTTTAGTTGAATCACTTAGGGCCGATTTCACCAACCGTGATTAAATGTAAATCCTTGATTAACTTTATTTAATCAGTACATTGCGTTCCACCATCTTTTAAACCATGTTTAAAGTAGTCTAATCGCTGTTTAACTTAATCGGCCATTTTTGGCCGGTTAGCGACTTAACCAGCGATTAACCGGGCTCAACGTAACCTAAAAGTTTATTTAACGTGCAGTGCGACAGTATATATGGCTCAAAATGAAATATGTTCTCAAAATATTATTTTTCCTTTTCTTTTAGCTTTAGTAAACACCGCTTCACTGAATTAATTTTATTAATGTTAATCTGGAGACGCTCCAGCAAAGCAAGTAAATAACGCGTAATTTGTGACGTCAGAGTACTATTTATTTGGTTTGGCGTGCAAGAGATGGCGCGCGAACACAAGTTTCGTGACTCAGCCAATCAAAATCGCCGTTACAACAGAAATACGCAGAAACTAGACTTTATTGCGAAGAGGGTATACGGTTAGTTAACCATAGGTTAAAAATTCATGGTGGAACGTTTCGCAAGTTAATCGCGATTAAGTCGTTGATTAAAAAATAATCATGATTAGTTAACCATGGATTTAATCAGAGATGGTGTAATCGGCCCTTACTGTGATTCACCCAGTCAAAAACGGAAAATCCATGCTTCACCAGTAATAATTCAAACTACTGATTCAGCCATTGACAATTTCACTGGTTCAGTTTAAGAGAGCATTCATAAGTTTCTGTGCAGATTCGTCAGATTCATTTTTGACACTTTTGGACGGGGGTTCAGTATTCGTCGTTTTCCACTAAATTATAACTTTGTACCATGTAATTTTCATTTTGTCTGATAAACACTGTGGGAACTTGAACGAATTTTAAATGGTATCAAATAAAGTGTTAGATACTGATACCCAGAAAACGGCTCAACTACGATAAAAATATGTACGATCTCCAGTTACGATATTAATTTACATGGCTAACCCAGCAATTTGTTAAATATGTTTGTCAAATGAGAGGTCAGTGAAAGTACGGTTTGTCATAAGGGAATATCGATGAGTCATAAAATCTGATCTCTTAATCGCTGAACGAGTGGAACCGAAATTGTTTGAAAGAGTATTCTACTTTGTTACTGGGAATCCAGTGAGATTCCGGAGTTTCACGGGTGAACAAATAACAGACATGGAGAAAATCATAGAATATTGTCACTGAACCATTGAGACATCTAGCAATTATTTACCTCGCCCCCCGTCCTTCTATACCCTTTTTGGTATCCAGGTTAATTCTCAAGTTTTATAACCCATTTATAACCCATGACTAAATTTGTATACTGTCTCTTGGGCATGTGGACCATTTTATATTTATGGAAACACTCATTTGACTCATCCGACTTATCTATTTTTTCACGTTCAAGAAGAATTATTTGACACTAGATTATGAGTAAAGTAATAAGAATACCTGTAGAGAGTATTCAAAAAATAGAGAAAGATGTATATCACAAAGAATTATATACGGAGAACCTAGCTTCCAAATACATTGATAAGTTTCTGTGCAGATTCCGCAGGTTTGTATATGTGACAGTTTTGGATGGGTGTTCAGTATTCATCATTTTCTACTCAATTCTAACCTCGTACCTAATAATTTTCCTTTTTTCTTTAAAACACTGTGGGAATGCCAACCGATTTTTAATGGTATCGGCTTAAGTATCAATTACTGATCCCCAGAAAACGCCTCAACGTTAGTTTGCTTAAACAACTTTGAGGTTATTTATCATTTCAATGAAGCATTTCACGTAAACAGTTTAAGGATATATTTTAATTTGATCTCGAATTTTCTAGAAGCTAATACACTCATGATATTTCGTGGAGGTATCGATAGACATCATGATTTTCTATCCTCCTCTGGAAAAAGTTTCGAGAGCATTCTACAGGTATTTTCTTAATAATAATCAGAGGCTATACAGTATTGTTTTTGTGATAACTTTTTAGTTTATTGGACGGGCTTGCTCAATTCATACTACAGAAAAAGAGTCAATTAAAATATCTGTTGAAAGAACGGTAGTCGGTTTGATAATGTCTTTCAATGAAAAAGTTACCGTCAATAAAATAACAATAATATTTAAAAATATTAAAGATGTAGAAGAAAGAGTAATATACGACCTAGTTAAAAATATTTGGTCTTGATTTTGTCTTCAATATGTCTTCAGGACCATGATGTCTGATTCCGTCTCACCAGTTATAGACGTTGGAGACATACATACTTGTCTTGCATTTATGACTGTAGCTATGCCAAGACAATACCTGATAGACTTGTCTTGAGACACAGACTAATAATTTATCTATTGGTTTTATTACTACCGTCAGGGTCGGATATTCCTAGATAGGTTCGGAACAAACAGCTGACATCTGCTAAGGATTAAAATTTTACAACCAATGAAACTTGTAATTTTATAATAACTAATTTTCACATTAAAATTTTAGAACCTGGCGGTCTCAACAACTACATGCATATAAAATTTTCCATAGTAGGATTAAAACTGTCAATTTCTGCAGAGTATCTAGTGAACTATTGAAGATAGGAAAAAATGGACAACATTTTTAGATTCGCAATCCAAAGAACATAAGTATTGCAGACAAACAAACTTATTAATACATAAAAAAATACGATGAACATAAATAATATTAACATTCTGTAAAATTTTAAATGGGTTAGTGATGATCCTCGGAAGCCTTGGAGGCGTTTTGGCTTCTCTTCTGGTCATAAATCTCTCAGGTTCTTTCCAAAACAAAAAATCTTGTCTCAAGACATCAATTTTTGTCCCTATGTCGAAAATATTCGACTGAAGACATAACAAATAGTCTGGTTCCACGGAGAAAATTTGTGTGTTAAATTTTACATGACTTAGTTCGGTAAACGGAGGACATTACGGCACTATATTAAAATTTCACTATCAGTTATATGTAAAATGAAATAGGGTAATATTTCATGTGAAAATATGAATTATTAACATGAATTCATTAAAATTAAATTCGCGATTCAGGAAGAAGTAATACACCGAGATAATAAAGATTACCTACCAGTTAGGTAAAATCAGTTGAACTGTTAGGTACAGTTTCAATCATAGAAAACAAATCTCTATGTGTACATGTACACAATTTAACTTAAACAGTTACATTAAATTACGATACATTACACACGATATAGTCGCACGCTTTTGACGATATATGTTTGAAAAACATACAAATTATAATTTTTGACACAAAAATGTGTTTATCAATAAGTTGATGTTTGCAGTACGGAATCAATTATTTTCAAGCAATAAACATTATTCATTTTCAATTTTCGTACACTTTTATACACAAAGAATTAATTTTTTTTTAATTACACGCATGAAAAATGAATTAAAAGTATTTTAAAATATGTAAGCTGAAGTTTGCGTTCTTGCACGGAAAACTACTTATGTTTGAAATGTTTTTACAACGATTATCATCCTAAAGTTTGCACCAAATTTGTTTCCGACGTCGGCGATGATAACGAATAGCGTTTTTAGGAATTTGAACATATTTTCTATAACATGTTTGTGCTGCAAACATCAAACATTGATAACAAAATGTTGTCAAAAATAATGATTTTTCTAATTCTAAATTATATATTTTTTAAAAATTTATTATTGTTTTTATAATATGTTTCCATATTCACGGTTAAACTATAGAAAACAGAAAGATTAAAAACGAAAAAATTTGTTAATCGGTTAAAAATAAAACGGGCTCAATCCGAAGCAAATTTTCAATGTGAATGAATCCGAATCAATCCGTGTTTATATAGATATAAACTGAATTTTCAATTTGAATTAATCGATGTTAGGATTGAATTGGAATTATGCGGATTGAATATCGGTTTAGGTCAATCCGAGTTCAGATTCATTCGGATTGAAAATTCCCTTTGGATTAATTCGGAGTCAATCGGATTGAGTCGGAATAAATTTTAACCGATTTCGATAGAACGAAATTGAGAAATTTTCACATATTGGTTAAGATAGATTCGAATTGGTTCAGATACACATTTCGGAATGATTCGGAATTAATTCCTATTCGAAACTTACGCCAGGAATTCCATCCAGATTATTACATTTTCCAAATAAGAAAATAAATAATCACAAAACATACGTTTATGAAAATTATTAATATTCAAAAACAACCTACTGTAAAAAATTTAGAATCACTTCTGGCAACTGGCAGACTGAAACAAATCTTAAGCTTAGCTCTATTGAAGAAAGTCATGATCGGAATAAAATCTGCTTTCTTATGAATAATGTGAGTAATGTTGTAGAGCATGAAAGAAATTGACAAACCAAAATCAGATTTCCAAACTACATCGCCGAAATAGGCGTGAATACATGGGGGGGGGGGGGGGCGCACGGTCTCAGCATCAAACCAGCCCTACATTTGAAAGATTTTTTTGATTAACTTTTTTATAGCGATGTTCACAACCAGGTCAGGTAGCACGCCACTAGAAACCCTTGAATAAATAAATAAAGAATTGTATTGACATTTTTTTTCACGCTGGATATTTTTTTTATTGAAAATTCATCTACATATTTTATGGAACATAGGTCTTTTTGGTCTGCATATTCGTCTCTTTATGTAAACATGTAACCTTTTTGGGAATATTATCCCCTGAATGGGGATAATATTGAAGACGAAAGTAGATCGAAGTGGTTTCTTTTGTTTTTCTTGTATTCATTAAAGTTTTCGAGCTATATTTTTATGAAGACTTCATGCATATAACTAAGAAAATTAAAAATAAATAGTGATTGGCAAACCGATCGGTAATGTAGGAATTTTTTTTCTAAGAAATCTTTTCTTACAATTTTTTATATTTAGGGCCAAAGCCGACTTCCTTCGACCCTTCTACTTAGCGTGCAAAATTTTCAAAACGATATCTCATTCCGTGTGGATGTAAGTTGACAAAGAAAAGTATCGATATAGCTTTCAGTTTTATTTTATTGGGAAATTTTTTTTCAAAATTTCCACCGAGAAAGAGCAGCGGCATGAACTTTATTGCCTCCCTGTCATTTTCCAAACTTTCAGGCCGATACATTATTCCGTTTGGATATAAGTTGGGAAAAATACGTGTAATTTAGACGAAAAAGAATTCCGTCACGTGTAAATGATTATCATGCAATCTGTTTTACCCACAGACCCGAGGGAGTACGAACTTGTCTGCTTGCTGTGATAGTGCTGCTCTGTGACAGTGGTTAGGGGGAGGGGGGCGGGCAAAACGGGGACCCGAGCCACGATGGGGCCACCAACGCATACAAGTATCTACACGAACTAGACGTGTTTTTTTGACGCCAATAGGGCGGCCATGTTGCATCAGTCCTCAGTCAGGCAGTGAACGGCAACGAGACAGTGCGCGTTTGTTTTTTACGACAAAAAATAGTTTTCGACGTCATTTCATCTAATTTTCAGTAATAATGAAAACGCATGTAAAAAGGTAAGTGCTCACATTACTACCATCGTATTTTTCTAGTGTTTTTCTAGTGACATTACTTATTGATATGTTTTGAACAAAATCACTCGAACCACCCATTCGTTTGCTTTGTTTGTTATTTAAAACTATGTTAGACATAGGGGCATAACGGGGACATGGCTACGGGGCACGATTGGGTACCCCATCATACCCCTGATATGTAAGTAGCCTGAAGGAATAATCTGTCAATTCAGTAATAGAATTTCTGGCTTAAGGCCATGTCAGCGTACCGTGGCATACCTGTCGGCTAAACTGACCCTTCCTATTGTCAGGCGCTTGAAGTCGAGCTCATTGCTCAGCGGGGCGATGCGGTGCTCAAACGGAGGCTACTGTATTATGTAGCCTACTAACTCTGTTCCACACCACCATGGAGGTCGAGTAGAAGGCGCGTTTTTTTCACGTGGTGTTCCCCAGTAGGCCTAATCCATTTGTCAAGAAAGCATGCGATTTTTTTTTTATCAGGAATAGTTAAATTAGAATAGAACATGCAATTTCTTTTTGTTTTTTTGTTTTTTATAGGCAAGAGTTTAATTACCATGCATTAATGCGGATAAAAATAAAGAAGCGCGCGTGTAATGTCAAAGAAAAGTCTTACGGAAAATTCCGTATACACGGACAGTTATTCAATTTCAAGGTTTAAGAATATGCTGGAATTTATAATATCTTAGAAGCTACTTTGATACATACATAGTAGAAAACAAAAGAAAATTAAATTTTTAATTCATTTCAATTTTTAGCAGTTTAATTTTCAACTGTTTGAAATTCAATTTTCAACAGTTAAAAATTAAATTGAAAATTTATTTCTATTCTTAACAATTGAATTTCCATCAGATAGCAATTATATCATAAATTGTCTTTAATTGTTTACAATTGAAAAATGAATTTGTTATTCATTTCAATATTTAACAGCTGAGAATGAAAATTTATTGTCCAATTTGTTTCCATTTTCTACCACTGAAAATTGAAACCCTGAAAAAACTTGAGAATTGTATTTCGAAATCGAAAGAAAGGCAGAAGAAATCGAAGAAACATACGTTATTAAAATATCAAAAAATTGTATACAAAGTTGCAGTGTTGGTTAGTTTAAATGAGAAACTTGATTTAAACGTGACAACGCAACATGATACAGGAGCCTCCGGTTGAGCATCACATCGCCCCGCCTTAAGCCGAATTTCTTTTGTTTCAGGTATTAAAAATGGTACGAACGTACAAACAGAAAAAATCAAGAGGCAGTTGGTCTGTCGAAAGCATGAAAAACGCAATTGATGCAGTTTTGAGCAAGACGGCGGGCTACAGAAAAGCAGCTCAACTGTACGTTGTTTTACAGACCACATTGGAGCGTCATGTCGCCATAATAAGGAAGGGCGAGCTATCTCTAAGCTCAACTCCAGGTAACTTTAAACCAGTTTTTTCCAAACAAGAAGAAGAGGAGTTCGTAAGGTATATTAAAAAAATGGAGAAAAGATTGTTTGGATAAACCACAGTCGTCCTACGAAAGCTAGCGTGTCAGCTGGCGGTGAAAAATGGTGAGGCTCACAATTTTAACCATGACAAAAAGATAGCTGGCGTAGATTGGTTAAAAGGGTTCATGAAGCGTCGCCCGGATTTATCCATCCGAAAACCAGAAGCTACCGCGGCAGCTCGAGCAATGGGTTTCAATAAGGTGGCTGCGGATAAATTCTATTCTTTGCTTGGAAAAACATATGACAAATATAATTTGACGCCGGATAGGATATTTAATTGTCATGAGACTGGCATATCATGCAGAACGAGGGCAGACGGTAACGGTTGAGGTATGTTTTAATGCAGCTGGAACTTACATGCCTCCCATGCTAATAAATATTCCCTCGGCAGAGGATCAAGCAAGAGTTATTGGATCGTGTTTCTCCAGGGACGACGGCAGAATGCAACGCTCGAGGCTGGATGACTACTGAGACGTTTATTACATGGTTCCAACGGTTCGTCAAGTTTTCTGGTGCGTCAATAACTAACCCGGTCTTGCTTCTTCTAGAGGGTCATGTAACGCACACACAAAACATAGAGGTTATTCAAAATGCACGTAAGAATGGTGTTGTAATGCTTTGCTTGCCCCCGCACGTCACCCACAGGCTCTAACCCTAAGATGTTGGCAGAGGGAAAACTGTTATTCTTACTTCAATCCCCTACAAAAACGAGTTGGAAGAACGAAAACAACTTAAACGAACGAAGAAGTGTTCAAATGCAAATGATACTAGGTTGAAGAAGAACTCTAAGAAACAGAAACCCCAACAATCTCACTCTGATGTCGAAAATGTAGACGAGGATACGTTATGCCTTTATTTCGCTGACGTGAACCACACTTATTTGAAGTCTTCGGAGGGTTGGTTTGCCTGCCACTCATGTGGGCGTTGGGCTCATACAGCCTGTACAGGTGTTGACGAAGAAGATACAGAAGAAATCGACATTTGCCTATCCTGTGACGCAAAATAACCAGGTACCTAGTACTGTCCCGAATTGGGTACCCAATCCTGCCCCTACCATGAGAAACGATGAGGTTTTCATAAGAGTTTTGTAAATTTAGGACTGAATCGTTATTTGATTAGTTTTTTCAACAAATTCTATGCCAAATGATAATTTAACATGCAACCTTATTTTTCTATAAGTACCAGGATGACATTTTTAAAACAATTATTATTACAATATACAGCATGTGTAATTATAAAAAATGTTGAAGATAAATTTGTAAATGTAAACAAACCTGAAAAAATGTAAAAATAATTTAACTATCAAAAGACCTGAAAACGTGTATGTGTTTAAAAAAAATATCATCCTGGTACTTATTCATAAAACAAGGCTGCTAATAGGATGTACATATTTGATTTAAAAAACCTAAAATAGCCCAGAGACTTATCAAAAATAAAGTTCTAGCATTATCCTATTTTTTTTTAATTTTACACGTTTTCAGTTCTCTTTATAGTTAATTTTTTTTACATATTTTCAGGTTTGTTTACATTTACAAATTTATCTTCAACATTTTTTATAATTACACATGTTACATATTTTAATAATAATTGTTTTAAAAATGTCATCCTGGTACTTATCAAAAAATAAGGTTGCTAATCGGATGCACATGATTTTCCAAGGTATAAATCACCCAGATACTTATCTAAAATAAGTTTTTATATCCTCGTTACCTATAATCAAAGGTTATCTGAGGAAGATGCCATGTATAAAAATATGTGCATAATCTTATTACGTACCGTTGAGTACTTTTATATTCAACTAATACATTATTTGTTAAAGAAATTTTTTTTCTATACCATACCCTGTTATTTTCGCAATATGTTTTTCCTTAATTTATCTTTTATTTTCAGTGAAAATATTATTTGCATTAACAATCATTGAATTTTTGATATTTTAATTTTATATAGACTCTTATTATTATTCTCTCCACGAACTTTTTCTGTTACTTTTCTTAGAACATTTTCTTAATTTCTTTTTGTTTGATTTCACTGAATTGTAAAATTTTTTTCAGAATCTGGGTCAAATTATAACTATGTGATTGTAGGGTAATTTTGTAAACTCTACTCTCTTTAAATGCAAAATTTTTAGGATTTGATTTTGTCTAGAAACTTAATTTGCAATATCTGAGAATTCCCTTTTTGAATCTCATTGTTCATTTTGAGAATTATCTTGGTTTTTTAATTTCTAAAAAATCTGTTTGAATTCCAAATTTTTCAAAATATTCATATACTCTATAGTAAACATGCTTCACTCAACATTTTCAATATTTTACTTTTTCTTACCTATCTGTATGTTATGTAAATTAAATACACCAACCATTTTTTTCATATTTTCGAAATGTTAAAAACTTTCCTTTTTCAATGTAAGCTTGACTCACTTGGAGATAAACTAAAGTACTGTTTTGATTAAAATGAGCGGGGGGGGGGGGGGGGGTTAGGGGATTATATAATATTTTTGAAAAATCTTTAATATATTTTTACTCTCACTAAATACTTACTAAAATAAGTACATTGGTGGGATGATATTATAACTGTTTTTTAAGATTTTTTTAAAATTGTTATATTGTCACTGAAATTTTTGTTAACATGTATCCTTTGCAAGTGGACTGTTATGGGACGTATTGAGTCGCTCGTAAAGATTGAGTCCATAGTCCATAATAGGGGTAAAACTATGTTAAAAAAAAGTCACCTCGTTTTAATTATTTCTCAAGCTGTATCGCCGTCTTTATTTTTCTCCCCATTCTCTCTCACTCTCTTACTAATACCTTTTCTGAAAATCTGACAAATTCTGAGAGTTTTTCTGTCTAAACTCAATTTTAGTAGTAGTAGTAGTAGTAGTATAAACGTTTGTTCTTCAGCCTGTTGGCCTTAAAAAATTGACTTGCTTACACTTTCCATTTTTACATAATTTTCCTTAATCTAAGCCTTAAAACTAACATACATCCATACCTTATCTCTAGGATCGCACGCTCTTATCGCCTTGCCTTCCTCGCCTCGCTTCGCCTCGCTCGCATGTCCCTACTCTCTCGCTTCCGCGTCTATTACCTAATGCTTATCTACTATTTACAATATTTACATCCTACTTATATCTACTTCCTCTCTTATTTACAATCTTTCCTTCTCCATTCCTCTTCCTCCTTCCTTCTCTTCTTCTCCATCCTACCCAACACTCCCTTCACCCATGCTACTGCCCTTTTGTCCCCCCTTTCATGCATCAATACCTCCATGCTCATTCCACTCCTTTCCACCTCTACACACTCCTCCAGCCAGTGCTCCACTTTTGCATACCCCTTCCCACACAGTTGACACATCCTCTTTTCCCAAGAGAGCCAGAATCTATTAAAATCCTCCATGCACCCACATCTCATCCTC
>CAKNWW010335599.1:3164-16319 GCA_932074435.1 Andricus kollari | reverse complement strand
GGGGGGGGGGGTACATCCTGCGATCAGTGACAGAAATAATGTCGGTCACACCGCTATCCCCAGGCCCGCATTTAGGGTTGTGGGGGCCCTAGGGCCGGTTAAAATGTGGAGACCTTTTAGCCAACTCAAGAAGTATAATTCCTTGCTGGCTTCTAAACAAAAAAAGGCCATCGAAGTAGGAGCCGATGCAGAAGTCTGTGCATGTCGCAGCGATTTTGATTTGCCAACTAGTTACATTTGTGGGGGCCATGGCCCCGCTGGCCCCGTACTAAATTCGGCCATGGCTATCCCTATCCAATGTCTCGTGGAATAGGTTAGGTCACACTAGTAACCCTTTCTAATGTCTTGCGGAGAGCGTGAAGGCACGCCTGTCATTAATCACATAAATAATGATAGGTCACATCCCTAACCCTACACAGTGTTTCGTTTAGGTACACTCCGAGTCTATATTCACGTTTAATTCGCCACCATTATCCTACATTATGATTGTTCGTTGTGAAGTACACTGTAAAAAAATTCGGGAATTTCCCCCACTTTTTAGTAGGGAAAAATCCACATTTTCGTTGGGGAATATCATTTCCCCCAAGATATGGGGAAATTTTCCTAAAATTTCTTATAATTCACTAAAAATTTGGGGAAAATTCCATAAAATTTAGGAAATTAGATAATACCTACAATTTTTGGGGAAATTTTCCTAAACATATGGTAATTTATACAAAAGTTTGGGAATATTCCCCACAATTTTGGGGAATTGAATGATTCCTACAGAATGTAGGGAATCGTTTCAAAAATGATGTTCAGCAAGATATTTTGCCCGAAAATATTTAATAATATTTCAATCTTAATATTTATTATTTAAATCTTGCTGCTCTGAGTTGCTAGTTTCGTAGAAACCCCGCCAGGGCGCGAGGCGCCGCCTCTCCCACAACAGAAATGACTCGTCGAGTGTTTAAAAGAGCAGTCGACGCGAAGCAAAGCATAGTTATCTGGCGCAGGGGATACAGTGATCAACAATGCGGTTCCTTTAGGTTAGGGGGAGGCTCTTCCATTGATACGGTCGAGCTGACTCTTGCTTTTTTTTAAATTAATATTCCATAAATTTTGGTGAATTTTAAGTTATTACACAATATCAATCCGTCTTCGGGAAAATTCTCTAAATTTGTAATAAAATTCTACAGAATTTAGTAAATTTTCCCTACAGCGCCTTAGGAAAAATTCCCTACATTTTCAGTAAGATTCCACCAAATTATAGGGAATTTTCCCAAATGTGTTTTGGGGAAAATTCCACAATTTCTTTTGTAAAATTTCACAAATTATTTTAGGGAATTTTCCCCAAGGCGGAGTAGGGAAAATTCCACAATTTTGGTGTATATTACTTCCACACGATTTTGGAGAAAATTCCCTCGAAAATTTTTTACAGTGTATTTCTGTGATTTTTAATGTTTCTTCTCCATTTTTTTCATAAAATAAGAGTCTTAGGGTCAAAATACACTACACATGAAATGTGTATTTTTAAAAAATATATGGCTTTCATTCAAAGCTTTTTTATAAATTGTTAGTATTTACTTATACTTTAGTATTTACTTATTTACTTTTACCTTGAAAGCGACATTTGCGCGTATTTTCATAGTAATTTTCGTAAATAGCGCGTTGAAATACATCAATATATGAGTTGTGAAAGAAGGCTGAGGTAAGACCTTTTCGGAACTCTATACAAAATAATGTTTTGACAGGTCACGATGATACGTTATTTGACTTACACGGAAAAAATGTATCCGTGAAAAAGTCACGAACTTGTAGCTAGGTCTCGGATACGAGATAAAAAAATGAAACATTACACCCTCATTTCTATGAGAAATGCATGGATAAATTTCGAAGTGTTTTACTAACAGTTCCTGAAAATTTCAGACTGAAATATAAGGAGGAAACAAAATTTTATTTGAGCGATTTAATTTACATCAATTTATAAACTCGCAACTCAGAAGATTCGAACCCTCAAAGACTGCTAACTCACCAGTTTGTAAATATAAACCAGGAGTGCGTGAACACGCGCAGCCATCGAAAAAAAAGTATTATAAAACTTCTAGCCACTCATCCGACGACGTCGAAGCACACATACGAGTCCACACACGCACCGCGCGTTTGGGCAAGCGTGTTTGCGGGCCACGTACAGGCGAATCTACTTTCCAGTTCCCAGATTTGTCGGGCAAGCACGGGAGTGCTCTGAGAATCTTTTCCCAATCACTCGTAATATTTTTGTAAATACTCACGTAAAAAAAAAAGTGATGAACCGTTTTAGAACTTTCAAATCGAGTTCGTCAATTCTTTCTCAAAGTTCGCAGATTATATACAAAAATACATCAATATCCGATGAAATTTTCTCATATCCGAGACCTAGCTACTAGTTCGTGACTTTTTTAGGGATAAATTTTTTCCGTGTACTATTTTCAACAAATGTTTAAGAAAACCAAGTCAGCTCAACAATTTGTCGTTTCTGCACTTATAATCTGACATTATTAGGCTTACCCAATTTGTAACAAATAGAGCTTTTACTCCTGGATTCCGAATAATACCCACAACATTTTTACAGGTAATCATAGTAATAAGGTGTTACACACACTTGTGTATACCTTGTCAATATACGGGTATGCAATAAACGTACACAGGAACTCAGAAGTCCCTGATCTTAACTTTTTAATCAAAAACCGTTTTTCGTTCCAGTTTTAACTAACCGAAGGGTTAAGACTTTATTTCCACACGTGGAACTTATGCGGTCAACTTGAAAATGAGCATCTGTACGAGTTTAGAGTTTTCTGACTCCCTGTGGGCATCTTTCCCCTAAACAATAGCAACAAATTATGGATAAAAATTTGTCAGCTCTTAAGGTCGGTTCTAGTTCTAAAGTTCAAAATTTTCGAAATTATTATTTTTAGCTTTGAGTGGGGGATGATACTAGCATATACACGGATCCTATTGGCACTATACTGAAAGCAACCTGAAGTGAGCATATTTCATATTCGAAAAAAAGTATAACACGTGCGCTTATGAAATTGCCAACTTAAGATGCGTCTTTTTTCGAAAAACAGTTTTTCGAAGTTTCAACTTCAAAAATGCCCCAACGCAGGCAACTCGTTCTTCAACTAGGAGACTCTTTTCATGCGGGCGGCCACATATGTTAACATAAAACTGAATGAACTTCCAAAAATCTTCAACTCTTATTGCTAGGGATATTCGACGGTCCTAGATGGTCATAATTTTTCTGGGGGCTTTGAAAAAAAATAGGTCAAGTGTGCGTTTTTGGCATTTAAAAAACTGAAAGCGGCCGAATCCGATGTGCGAAAGTACTTCGAATGAAATTTTTTGTTATTTCTACCTTAAATAACCAGGTTTAATTACTAACGGAAACTCTATTCAAATTTTCACAAATCGGGTTCCTTCGCAAAGATTTTCCAAAAACGGCCGAAAAACGCGGCAATTGGATCTTTTTACCTCAATTTTCTCAAAACTTTGAAGATATATCAAGATTTTCAATTCGAAATCTGTGACAAAAAATCTACTGAAAATAATAAGCCTTATCCATGCCGCATATTACATATTAATCTGTAAAAATGAGAAAGTTCGAGCTGTAATATTTCGTTTAATATTTTCCATTATAACAATTGCCGTACATACTTAGCCTAAGTCTATTTTCGCTTAAAAGAGCTTGCACATTTTGGTTTATTTCTGATTATGTTTTGGGGACACCTCCTGAATATTCTGTGCCGAAAATAAAAAAATTCTGTTTGGCTTTTTTTTAAAAGGCTCAACTTCTAATTTCTTTTTTCATGTTTCTTAGTATAGTTTTATAAAAACTCATGAGAAGTAAAACTTTATTTACAGAAACTCTATCGTCTTCCATTTTAAAATAAGATCTAAGTGTTGAAATTCATGCGATACCTTAACACGATTGATAACGCTGAAAATAAGTCCAAGCATTCAGTTTCGTTCAAGAATTTCTCCATTTTAGAGTACTCAATATATAAAATTTATAGAAGAAATAAAAGCAGGGATCCGAACGAAACGAAACAAAATACTTTCCTGATTTTCTTTCTGTTTTGATACTGCCAAAACTTAATTATATTCACTTGATTTAGGTTACGTTATTCAAAATACCGAAATTGTAACGTAATTTTTTAATTACGCGTAAATGTAACAAACAATTCATTCGAATTCTTGTGCATCTTATGTACATATTAAAAGGCAGACGGGTAAAATATGACGTGATAACAATTTCGTTTTTAATTTTGTTTCCATCTGTCAGAACGTAACGAAAAGGAAACGAAAGATTCGGTACTTTTTGGATAACGTGACATAACGGAATTTTAAAATAAATAGCTCCAAATTATGGAGAGATGTTAAATCCAAACTTTTTTACTTCCGGGAATGATGTATGAAAATTTTCCTGAGGATTAGGAAGAATAATTATATTTTCCAATTCTCAAAACGACACCTCTAGACTTTTATTTGAAAGATGTCATGAGATGTAACATTTCGGTAACGTACCGTTGCTGTCATCAGGCGCACTATATATAGAAGAACATGATAATGATTAAAAACTACATCTTATATAATAGATATTGAGCATGGTTAGAGGAATCTGCTTACCAAAATGATAAGAAAAAACTTCTCTGTTTAGATAAAAAATGGTCCAAGTCGACGAACATGATATTTAAAATGTTTAAAATATTCAGTGTTAGATATTTTTACTGTAAAAAAATAAATTATTTGAATTAAGTAGTCAGATACTAAAGACATCATTATCGTATATTTAAGAATCAGTTTGTAAGTTAAGTAAAATTGACGATAGAAAATATTTAAAACCGGTAAAATATTATTAATAACATTTTGCATCTGAGAGCGCAAGTCGGTAAATTTTCGCTCTCAGAGAGTTGTCCAACTCTGAATACATATTCACAACAAGATCACAAGTACGTAGCGATGCTAGTATTCAATAGGCGCAATGACGGTATCCCAGCAAAAAAGAAAGAATTGATATGGATTGAGGCGAATTAACATTAATGTAATGCGCGTGAATCCCGTATTCTGATTCGTTCAAACGCATTGAGACGCATTTAGATAAAATAAGACAGCGCGAATTGAATGCGTGTTAATTTATATGAATGCGTGATTGAGGTCAATTAGAAAAAAAATTAATAAAAAGTGCATGCGTCGAGACTTGAAACAGCGATCTCTCGTGTATCAGTCCAGAGTAATCGTCACTGAGCTACGAGAAAAGTTACTAAACATTTACAAAAAATTCTATTTGCCCCTCACGTTGCTTTTTCTGTTACGGATTAAATTGTATAAATCAATACTTGCTGAAATTCGCCGCGACGCATTGTGGCGAATTCAAGCGTGCATTTTACTCTCACGAATTCAGACGCATTGACCAATGTTGAAGCGTTTGCGTGCTGATGCATTGAAGCGTATTCGCTAACTTTAGACGTCTGTACCCTATTTGTACGTATAGAAAGATTCAAAATTGAAATACCATCTTCACGAATTTACACGCATTGGCACATAGGTCTAATGCGTCATTGTAGCAAAGCGGGATTTGCAGGGTGTCTTAGTCTTTTTAATTCAATTCGTATCAATACTTTCTTTTTTGCTAGGATCTTAAAATGGATTTATGATATTATTTGTGCTATTTAGAAGTATTGTCATAGTATTAGAATATGGAAGGTTATTATTATTATTGTACAATTTTTGCTTCCTCATAGAGGAAGCTTTGTAATGGTAACATTTTCCAAAGTTTTGTGAAGATGTCACACTTGTTCGTAAAAACGATAACTTGCAAACGGTTTCAGATAAATTGATGACGTTTGGAGAGCTTATTTTCACCACTAATATCTTGAAACTGACCAAATTTTTTTCATGAACATAATTCAATGTTGACGCAAGAATATAAAAGATTCCTTGGTTCGAGACGAATCGATTGACCTATAATATCAATACATTTTATCAAAGAGTAAGGAAGTTATCGGCATTTATATTATACTTAAAAACGATTTTTATAGTAAAAATTTTTCATTCTCGTAATTTAAAATTGATGCGAGAATAGAAAAGATGTGTTGGTTCGAGACGAATCGATTGACCTATAATATTGATACATTTTATTGAAGTTTAAGAGAGCTATGGTAATGCATAATATTTGAAAATACGGTTTTTTATGGTAAAACTTTTTCCTTTAACATAATTCAAAGTTGATGCAAGAATAAAAAAGATTCCTTGGTTGGAGACTAATCGATTGAATTATAATATTCATACATTTTATTGAACATTAATGAAGCTATGGTAATATTAATTTTTTTCATTTAAAACTTAACTCTTAACTTAAATTAACTTAGCATAAAGCTGGGAAAGAGATAGGGTGCGACAGAATTTCCTCCTTCCCTTTTCCAGCTCGAAAAATTACAATTTTAAATACAAAATTTGATTTGTCTGATTTGTCATTGTATTTAAACATTTTTTTGTATTATCGTGTAATTTTGTATTTTCTGTAAATTTCTATTCTTAAGTTGATCAAAATGAAAACTTTAGTTTGTCTATTACTTAAAAAATCACAAATGCTTCCTCTATGAGGAAGCAAATACACTAAAAAAAAGGATTACTTGTACCAAGTGAATTTTACGCCAAATTATTAAATATTTGAATAAAAAAAATCCTTCGTTGGAATAACTGTTTATTTATTATAAATAATTTAATTCTAGTAAGCAAATGAAATATTTCCTTCAACTGAAAAAATAAATATTTATGTAAACACAATATCTTGTTCATATAAATAAATGCGCTTCATTGGTATAAATGCATGAACTCTTTGTAACAAATAAATATATTTTTAATGTAATTAATATTATTTTTAATTAAACCATTATTTCATTGATTCAAATAAATCTAAAGACTTGATTCAAGGATGCAAAATTAATTTATTCAAATGAGTCCGAATCAATTCAAAGAATCGAACTCATTGAATCAAATAAATATTTCTTTGAGCGATTTATCAGATTTCAATGAATCTAGACCTTTTGAATCAAGGATATCACTTTCTTGAATGTAAGAAATATTTATTTGAACCAAGAAAATATAGCCAAAGAATTCATATCTTTAGATTAACAAAAAATATGTGTCAGGTTTAAATAAAAATTACTACTGTTAAAGAATATTTTCTTGATGCTAAGAAATAGGATTCAAGTAAATTCTCGAGAAATGAGCTCCACACAAATATAAATACAAATAAAGTGGAAACATTCGAGATCGAATTCACAAATAGTTTTATAATTTGCTAATAATTTTATTATGTCTTATAAGAAATAAAGGTTATGACAGAAATTCTAAGATCATACTATATGCTGGGTTGTAATGATCGCAGTCAGTTATTTTGTTTATACTTTTCTAACCTTCTTTTTTAGTAAAAACCATTTCTGCAAAACATCTTTTATAATAATTAGGTTCTTGATGTAATACTTCAATGTTATGCCAACCGATACAGTTACTGTCACCACTGTGATATTTAATTAAGTGTTTGCTAATGACTCTACGGTATTTTGGGTTTAAATGTATATTGTTACTATGTTCTTTTCTTTTAATTCTTAAAGGTCGTTTGGTTTGTCCAACATATGTTTTACCACATTGGCATCTCAGTCTATTTACTACGTTACATTGGGCTAGAATTTATTAATGGTCTTTACCAAGAGTGATATATTTGTCATGTTTAGAGTCAATGCGCAATACTGCTGTAATTTATTTATTCTTTATATTTTTCTTTATATTCTCTGAGATATCTTCATTGAAATTTATAGAAATGATTTCTTTTTTATCTATTATAATCTGTTGATTATTGTTATTTTGGTTAGTTTGAATTATATTCTGTTTGGATTATATTTCTTTTCATCTTTTTGTAATATGTTTTTCAATGAATTCCTTGAGATAACTGTCATAATACAGGACTTCTCGTAGAATGTTTAGATTTTTATTATGAAAGGTTTTGTCTGATAGTGTAATTGCAGAATCTACTATGTTTTTTATCATTCCTATTTTATGTTGTATTGCATAGTTAAACTAAAAATTTAATAGCCTATCTGAATATGTACTTTTTCGATACCAATTTGTTTTAAATTACCATTATCGTCTCTGATAATCTCAACATTCAGAAAATTAATTGTTTTGTTTTTTTCAAGTTCATGTGTAAGTTGGAGTCTGTGATGATATGAATTAAATTGTTCAATAATTTCATGAATTTTATCACTGCATTACAATATCAGCCAATGTCCCTGAAATTGGAAAACCCATCGGAGTTCCAAATGTTTGTTTATAAAAACAGTGATCAAACTTAAAAATTGTTGACTCCATTAAACATTTTATACCATCCTTAAATTTGTCCAATGGGATTTGTGTGTTGTTTTTTATATTGTTCCATCTCTTCTCAATTCCTTTAAGGAGTCGTACATAAATTACGTGAAACTTTTTTGGGGGCGGGGTCTAGCTTAGTGTTACATAATGGTGAAAAACTACAATGAAAAGTCCGACCCGCGTCCCCCTCGCCCCCCCCCCCCCCCAAAGTGTCGGAAAATTGCGTTACGTAATTGATGTGCGACCCCTAAGAACCAAATCTAAAGGAATGTTTGTGAATAGTGATGAAACATCAAGTGAGAGAATATCATGATTATCAGGAATTTTGTTTTTGATTAATGATTCTTTAAAGTTTATTGCATTTTTTATGAAACACTTCGGTTTAGGTAAGGATTCAGAAATAATTTTGTTAAGTGTCTTGGCCGAAAAATCAGTAGGAGTGTTACTACATGAATCTAAAGGTCTTAGTGGATAATTTGTTTGATGAATTTTGGGCAATCCATAAATTCTGGCAATGATTGTATTTTCAGTTATTCAATCTGCTCGAGTATTTTTTTCTCCTAGAAAACCTTTTGTTCTCCATTCATCGGTTAACTTAAATGTTTCTTTTTGTAATTCTTTTAAAGGATCAGTATCAACTTTTTCATAAGTTTTGTGATCATTATTCATCTTGTTTTTGTAATGTTGAATTCCCATCACTACTGTGACACGGCCTTTATCGGCACGTGTTACTAATAGTTCTTTAATATTAAAAAAAAACTTCGTTATCTTTTATAATTTTAGCAATTGTCCTATCAACATCAGTAATATTTTTTGGGTTTTTAATATAATTTGTCGCGATTGAGAGTATTTTGTGTAAGTTTGCTTCCATGTCCTTAACCATTTCAAAAATTTCAACATGTTTACTAGTGATGAACTTGTTTCTAAATTTTTCACCTAATCTTAGAATATCAAAAACCGGATCAGGAATTGTGGTATCTGTAAGATTTATTAGCAAAAGATCAGTATTAGTGACATTATTATTCATCTTATTTTCTATTTTATGTTTATTTAATTTAATATTTTTGTAACCTTGGTTTCTTTACAATATTTCAATTTTGTTATTAAATTTATTTTTTATATTATTTTTACATACATATTATTATATATTATTTTTTATATTAAAAGAGATGGAACAATATAAAAAACAACACACAAATCCCATTGAACTCCGATGGGTTGTCCAATTTCAGGGGCACTGGCTGATATTTTAATGCAAGATTTAGAAGTAGAAATCTTAACCAAATTAAAATTCAAAATACCAGTCTATTACAGGTACGTACATGACACTTTTTGTTCATCCGAAGTCATAAAATTCATGAAAATATTGAACAATTTAATTCATATCATCACAGACTCCGATTTACACATGAACTTGAAAAAAACAAAACAATTAATTTTGTGAATGTTGAGATTATCAGAGACGATAATGGTAATTCAAAACAAATTGGTGTCGAAAAAGTACATATTCAGGTAGGCTATTAAATTTGCATTCTAACCATCCAATACAACATAAAATAGGAATGATAAAAAACATTTTAGATTCTTTGGACAGTTATCCAAACAAATTCGTTGAAAAACATACTACAAAAAGATTAAAAGAAATAAAATTCAAGCAGAATAGAATTCAAACTAACCAAAATAACAATAATCAACAGATAAAAAATAAATCATTTCTATAAATTTCAATGGAGCCATCTCAGAAAATATAAAACGTTTATTAAATGACTACAAAATTAAAACAGTATTGCACATTGACTCTAAACTTGACAAATATATCACTCTTGGTAAAGACCATTTATATATTCTAGACCAATTGATATACATCCTCAAAATGTAAAAAAGGGAGAATCGTGAAACTCTGAATCTTGAGAGCCACTGCTAGGAATTTTCATGCAAGCATCGGCTCACTAAGCTCGAGTTTCCCAGCTCTCGCCTTCACCAGCTTGCTTACGTGATCTCTACGTTGACAAGCGCGCACGCGCCATGACTTACGTTCGGTGTACGTGACAAGCGACGCGGCACAGTCGGAATCTCAACTTGTGCAGTGGTTCTCCTCTCAACAATTGTTTTAATCCAAACAATTTTCACAATATAATCTAGATATTTTTATGTGAATGCATGCACATAAGGGTATCTGTTTTCGAATCCTTTTTTTAACTAATATTGGCCCACTGTACAAGTTGAAAATCTTTATAATATTACTATTATTATATTAGTATATCTATTAATACATTGCAATATATTATATGTATATTTTATGTAATATTACGGTATTATTATTGTTATAATATGTTATAATAATAATGGTATTTACATTTATATAAATTATCCATAATAATATTATATAATAAGGAATTTCTATGGGTAATATATTATTTTATCTTAAATGATTATTAACTTTGGAAATATAAATTCATCTAATAAATAAAACTAGTTAATTAAATTTTAAGTCGGTTAAACAGTTACGTAACGCAGAGAGAGAACATAGTACGGCTGGCTGGCAGCAAGAGCAAACCAGCAATTATGTCATTGGTGCGTTCCGACGGGGTGGGGCAAACTTACGAACCTCGTGTGGAGAGGGAGGTCGAGACGAGCTCTGGCGCGCGCCCATGGCTCTCGGGCAAAAAGGCGCGCGTTCTGACCAGAATCGTCACTCGGCCCTCAACCGGCACTCTAGCATCATCAACCCGCTCAACCTCCAGCCGCGCTCTCTCTCTCTCTCTCTCTCTCTCTGCTTAGGGAATCGAGATTGAAATAAAGAGAAAAATTCTGGATTTGGACGCTTAAAATAATTGATACCTGTGGCTTTTTCTTCAGCTCTTCCAGAGCAAACTTTGGTTATTCATTCAGTCGATTTTAGGACTAAATAACCAAACATGAAAACTGCTCTTTTCAGAGCAATATTTTAAATTGTATGAATTGTCTTTGAACGCAGCACGATCAAGTACTTTGGTACTTGATCGAAGTCCTTTTGTTGATCTTAGCCTGTGATGCCCTTCGCGTGCCATCTTGGCTCATTTTTCACTAGTTCTTCACTTGAACGGCAGCACGATCAAGTACTTTGGTACTTGATCGAAGTCCTTTTGTGGCGCGTCAAAAAAAAACGCCTCACGTATGGGACTAAACCCTCGTCAAAAAAGGGCCCGGGCCATCCAGAGACAACGAGAGAAGAACCATCAAGCCTGTCGGGAGCGTGGCTATTCCACCGCCCCGAGGCACAACGACTCGCCTCCGAAGACACCATCACCACCTAAAACACCGTGCCCGATTATTGACGTCCTAACGCCGGTCACGAGTAGACCTCCGCCTACCCCACTATTTCCGAAGCCGAAACGCCGCCTAATATATCCTTCGGAGAAGCTAGCCTATCCTTTCCACCTGATAAAATCAGGTGGAAAGAGAACATATCACCAGCCTCCTCGTAGTCAACGACATATATTGAAGCGGATGGACGAATTGGATGCCTGGCTCCTACAGGCATACGGGTATATATACCTAGAATCGGGAAAAATCACTTCACCCATTCCTCAGAAGAGACGGACATAAAGATAACGTCCACTATTTTAAACATTTGAAACACCGGCCCCTTTCGGGCCAACAAACATTTATACGAAAGATCAGTTTCTTCTATATTAACCGGAGGAACATGTCACAATGTAACGTAGTATAGACTGAGATGCCAATGTGGTAAAACATATGTTGGACAAACCAAACGACCTTTAAGAATTAGAAGAAAAGAACATCGTAATAATATACATTTGAACCCAAAATACCATAGAGTCAATAGCAAACACTTAATTAAATACCACAATGGTGACAGTAACTTTATTGATTAGGATAACATTGAAGTATTACATCAAGAAACTAATTATCATAAAAGATGTTTTGCAGAAATGGTTTTTATTAAAAATAGAAGGTGACAAAAGTATCAACAAAATCACTGAATGCGATCATTACAACCCAGCATATAATATGATCTTAGACTTTCTGTCATAACGTTTATGTCTTATAAAACATAATAACATTATTAACAAATTATAAACAAATTGTACAAGAATAATAATAACCTTCCATGTTCTAATACTATGACATTACTTCTAAATAGCATAAATGATATCATAAGTTTATTTTAAGTTACGTCATTGCGTCTGTTGAATACTAGCATACTTGTGATCTTGTTGCGAATATGTATTCAGTGTTGGACAACTCTCTAAGAACGTAAGTTTACCGACTTGCGCTCTCAGATACAAAATGTTATTAATAATATTTCACCGGTTTTAAATATTTCCTACCACACATTTTACTTAGCTTACAAACTGATTCTTATATATACAATAATGATGCAATAGTTACTTCACAGTTACATTCAAAATAACCTATTAATAATTCGAAACTCAAAATAATGGTAAGCAACTTTGTCAAGTAAAAACCTACAACACTGAACATTTTAACCATTTTAAATATCATGTTCGTCGACTTGAACCATTTTTTATCTAGACCATATCTAATAATGATGAGAGTAGCGGTACGTTACCGAAATGTTGCATCTCATAACATATTTTAAATAAAAGTCTGGACGTGTCGTTTTGAGAATTGGAAAATATAATTATTCTTCATAATCCTCAAGAAAAAATAAATAGCATTTTATTTTCAACTGTTCATGAGGGATGACCTTCAGAAGTAGGGCAGCACTTGTAAATAAAAAGTTCAATTTTCCAAAACGAT
>CAKNWW010335589.1:0-10212 GCA_932074435.1 Andricus kollari | reverse complement strand
TTTGTTAAAGACTAAAATTGGATCTTTTTAGTTTAAAAAGTCAACTATATTCGGTTAAAAATGAATGTAATTGGTTGAAAATTATTTTTTCCTTGTAGAAAATACATCTTCTTGGTTTCCTCGCTTCAATTGTGAATCGGTGAAATTTCCAAGTGTTACATTATCGAGTTCAATGGTTCAATTTTGTAAATTTTTTAAATGTAAATCACGGGATTCCACAATTATTAATTTTAAAGGATTCATAATGAACTAATTCGAATTTAAAGGATATTAATATAAAAAAGCATTTTAATTTCACAATTCTAATTTTGAAAATGTTCAGTCCAATGAACCTAATATTACAGGAAAAGTAAAAAACCTTCAAATGGGAACAATTTACAATCGATGAAATATTTAAGTAAATATATTTTTTTAAGCGGATGGATCGGTTTGATAAACATTCTGTTAAGAAAATCATCTAAAATACATTTTTTTTATTTCACAAAAAACAATACCATTTAACAGAAAACTAAATTATTTGTAGTATAAGTATACATTTTTTAAATGTTGATGATAATATTGAAAATTAATTTTCTCGGAACTGAATAACTTTTTTCGATAAAACTTTTTTTCGTCGTGTCCACCAACTCAATAATTTATTGGGAACTTGTCAACATCAGCGTTAAAAAAAATGAAAGTCATAATTTTTATCACGATTTTAAGTCACTTGAGAAACCATGTAATTCTAACTTCAAAACTAAAACTTAATTTTCTCGGAACTGAATCATTTTTTTAAATAAACTTTTTTCCCCTGCATTCAGGAATTTAACATCTCGAGGATAGATCATCAGTCATATTTTTTAATTGAGAATTTCATCTCTTATCACTGTCTCAATTCTACTCGGACAGGGTTAAAAAAAAGTGTCAGCTCGACAGTCAACTCGGAAGCACTTAAAAAAAAAAATTTAATTGCGATTTCGATTTTACACAACGTTTTTTCGCTCTCCTACACAACTGCCATTTCGTGAGTTACCTCCTTTTGCCTTTTCACCCTTTAACTTCAAAATGAACGATTAGAAATTATAAGACTTAAAATTAAAAGTTGTTTAAAGTGGGTAACTTTAAGATCACGCATTGCAAACTGAATAATTTTATTTAAAAAAAATTTACAAACTGAACTTTTAAAACTCAAAAGAATTGCAAATCGCACATTTGAACTGTTTGAGCAGATCTTTTTTCCTACAATTTTTTTTAATTCCTGGTTACAAATTAAATTTACTATAATTTCCCGATTTCCTGGTGCAGCGACCAGTCTGAAACAATATTTCTGAAAAATCAAATAAGAGACTAACTGAGAAAAGTGCATTTTAAAGAATGTAATTTACAGAATCTTCGAAAAAATTCGGTCCATCGCTAGGACTAATTCACAATCGTTTCTTTAAATTTCAGATTATTCAAATTGAAGTTTTGTGTATGACTTCCAATTGCTTCAGAATTAAAAAAAAAGTTGTTGCAACTTAAATTTAAGAGAAGTTTTATTTGAAAACCAAAAATATATAATATTCAAAAATTAATCACAGATGTCCGCTTGGACGCATGTTTAATTTTAAGGCTTCTCGTTTAATCACCGACACCCGATAAGCAACGCTTGATTCGGTTATACTCGGATGGGTGCCGTCGTACTGGTTAGGTGTATTTATTATTTATTATTTCAAACTAATAGTGTCAATATTTCATATGTTTCATATTTGAGTCTTCTTTGCTCAATGCATGGAAAGGAAATTTTCAGTGAAATTTTTTACATTTCGAAAAATTGGTTTCTCTTCATTTATACTTTTCAGCTTATAGCCTTTTTGCGCTCTCCAATCTTCCGTCCTCTGAAATTGAAATCCAGATCGAAATTGAAAGTCCCGAAACGTGTACCAACCAACCCTTTGAACTCTAATCCCGGCAAATCCTCTTCCAAGAAGATCATTTCTCAAGACAATATCTTCCTTGTAGTAATAAATTCCGAAAACGCCGATTAAATCTAGAGATGCAGACCCCATGCCTCCTATAATGAAATCATTTTAGGAAGATGAGACACCCTGTATAAAGAAGAGCTCGCGCGCTTGGGTTCCATATACTTGCACACATAACACACATAACACATGTGGGTCCAGCAGGCAGCTCGTAGCTCGTGTCCCATGCCGTTCATCCACTACCGTCCATGGTCCATTCTCCATACTGGGTCCGAGTGGGTCCGAGGGACCCCCCTCGCTCCAGCCAACCCGCCCACCATTCTTCCCAGGATCCAGGATGACCATGTACTATCCAGGTAATGGCTTTATTCCAACAGATAAACTCGCTCTCTAGCTCTCGTCGAGCATCATCTCCAGGCAATATACTACTCACTCGTCGACCTTTTTTCTTCCGTCCCACACGGTTCAGTTTTAGTTCTCCCCACTCCACTTCCTCACCTTGCCGCTCCTTCATTTCGGTCCACTCCGACTGGCTTAATGACAATTTCAGGTAGTAAGAATGCTGGAAACCAAAAATCTCTTTTAACGCCGGCGTTCCCGCTTTACCCCGGGTGTCCAGGTTGCGCACCCGGCGACCTCTCATCGGCGCTCTTTGTAATATGTTACCAACGATGTCGCAACAGAATTTCCATCTTAAGCGGACCCGCAGCCGCCGAGGAAAAATTTCAGTTACCACCTGAAGGAATTTTGGGATCCACGAGTGCCCCCCGGGGACCATCGCATCCGTGCTGCAAGGCATGAGCGATAAGCATAAGGGCTGACCAATCCTGCTTCGTCGAGGTCCATCCGGTCTCGGATGAGACCCCCCTTAGAGATTCGGACCCTCAATTTTTTGATCGGCTTCTTTCAAGTTCTTCGAACACAAAATTGGCGATGTGTGGGATCCTTGCAAGGCGCAAGCTTTGAATTCGAAATTCGTGTCTTATCCTTTGATGTCGTCCTTCCTGGAAAACTTGAGTTTAAGCTTGTTAAACTGGAGAGAGAAATTTAGAACAGGGTTCCTCAGTGGGAACCACTCATATATCTTGTCGATCATTTCACTCAGGTCGTAAAAGACTCATTGATAGGTCGAGTCATCAATGGACCTCTAAGTATCTGGGAAAAATAGAGGTTTTTAGATCCGGTCTTTTTTTGCTGCCTAATTAATTACTTGTGTACAACAATTATTCATTACTCACTTGCACTAGGGATTATTTTACCCTTTTTAAAGTGGAATGTGAAAATATAACACTTTGTACCAGTTGTGATTTCAAACTGCTGCCAATATTAGAGAAAGAAAAACTTACAAATAAAGAACATACATCGTCTTCAAACTCTTGAACATTCAAGAATATTCTATTCCGCTAAATTTTAGAATGTGCGAAAATTGCTAAATATTTTAGAAAATTCCGCAACATTCTAAAACATTACAGATTAAATACTCTATATAAATCTCGTAACACACTTCTATATTAAAATTTCTTGAAATTTTGAAACAATATGGAAAATTCCAGAAAATCCAGAATACTTTATGAACGTCAAGAACATTTCAGAATTACAAAATAATTCAGAAAATTCTATAATGTTTTGGAATATTCTAAAACCTTCCAGAACATTAAAAAACTACAGAAGTTCCTCAAATATTCTTGATTATTCCACAATTTCGCAACCCCCTAACAAATTTTTAAACATTCAAGTCAAAAGCTTCTAATATTCAAGAAACTTCAATAAAATTTCAGAAGTTTGGAATAACCCGGAATGCTTAAAAACGTTCCATATCACCTTAGGCTTAGAGTTTGCATGACCTCTGTTTCTTATAATATTACCACCCTATTCATATTTTATGTTATCTTATCCTTACTATTTATAACTATTTAAATAAATTTTTATATCTAGATTCTAGATCCTTACTTCATTTTTGTACGATAGTGCAATATGCTATTACATAAACATTACTAAAAAATCTTTTTACGCTTCTAATCAACTTCCGTTTTCTTTTTCTTTCACTTCTTTTCTAGCTCAACACTCAACCTTGTAATTTTTTACATTCTCTGTTTTATTCCTTCCCATTCGTTCATCTAGCCCCCTCCAATTCTTTCAAGCATTACTCATCTAATCCTTCCTCTCTTAAAATCTTTACCATATTCTCTTCCCAGCTTCGTTTACCTTCTATTCCTCTCCCACATCCTTCCCATATATGCTCCCATGTTTCTTCTTCCAATTCACAGATTCTGCACTTTTTGTTCTTCCTTTCCCAATACATCCCTTCCCTTACCTCGTTACCAAATCTAACTCTTGCTATTCTTGTCCATCTTCTCTTTCCTAATCCCTTTTCAAAATACTTTGGTACTCCTTCCTTTTTATCATCTTATACCATTTATTATATTTTGAATCCTCAACCATTCCTTTCTCTCTTCTCCAATTCTTCAGTTTACTCCAGTCCCATTCCCTATATCTCTATTACTACACAAAATGTGCGCTTCTTCTCTCACCATATATCCAGGCGTCCACAAGATCTTCCCCTAACGTCCACCTTATATTAATACCTTTTTATGTGACCTCTCAATCTCAACCCTTTCCTTTCATCGCCAGATCTCGATATCTCTTCCATAACGTAATACCGACTATACCAACGTATCACACAACCACATTATCCGTTTCCAATCTTCAAAACATTGCCGAACTCTTCTAAAATTTGTTGGAATATTGCACAAGTCTAGAATAATCTCGATCATTCCGGAAAATTCTAGAAAATTCTAATTGATTAAAGAACATTTCAGAAAAAAGTCCGTAACATTCTAGAATAAAACATTCTGAAAACTTACAGAATATTCCAAAAATCTCAAAAAGACTTATTAAAGAATATTCTAGAACTTTCAATATTATAAAATATTTGAATATATCCAAAGTTTGCTATGTACAATTATTTTGTTTAGTCTTTTAACTGTGAAAGATGTGAAATTCAAAGGATTTTACGTTTTTAAATTATATAACGATTCTCAATTTATTTATTTAAATATTTTATATATTTGTTTTTAAAATGTTATTTATCATTTAAATAATTATTTAGTACATTTTACTATAGTATTATTTAGTATTTAAATTTATTAGTTATTGAATTCCAAGCTTAGAAAGTTGAAACTTGTAAAGTCAGCAACCTAAAAAATCAATCCTTTCTATTCAAAGACAGTCAAATCTGGGAACTTCAACACTTAAAAATTTGAATTTTGCAAGCTTTCAGAACATAAATTTATTAAGAATTAAAAAATGTTAGTTCTTTAATTTTGGAAGCTGTCAAATTCAAAAACTACAAATTTTGGAAACTTCAACATTTTAAAACTTGAAATTTTCAATGCATGATGTTTTGATGTAATTTTAATACTTTAAATCCAAAAGTTATAAAAATTCCACAACATTGGAAATGTGGATTTAAATTTAATATTTTGAACCCAGAAAAGTTTCGAAACTTTGAAAACGAAACGTTAAAAATATAAAACTATGATTAAATTTTGTCATTAATTGCTTTTACAGCAGTTCAAGATTTACAGCATTTCAAGGAATAACGAGATTTTAAGAAGCAAGGAATTTCACAGGTTTCCTGAGATTTTCGAAGCTTTATGGCATTTTAAAGACTTTACGGGATAAGACGAAATGTCACAGGATGTCAAACACTCTCCAAAATTTCACGGTGTTTCTCGGAGGTCCCTAAGATTACACAACATTTTTTGTTTCGCTTTTCCAGGTACAAACTCCCAAATTGGTTCTTATGACAAGAACAAATTTTTCGAATATATTAAAATGATTTTTCAGATTATTTGACTTGTTACATTTTTTATTCTTACTATAAGTGAACAGTTTTTTTCTTAATCTTGTTGAATTTCAATTTTTTTTAAATATAGTGGAGACCACCCTACATTAGATAATGGTCCCACAGTAGATAATCAATAATTTAAAATACTAATGTAAAATTATGAATTTAATGTAATTGATTGTTAAAACATGATATGTGTTAATATATTAAAATTAGAACTAATTATTTTACTCATATTTGTGCTTTTAATTAATGATTATCAACTGTAGGATCATTAATCGTTATCTACTATAGGGTGGTCTCCCCTACAGCTCTAAAAATGTCCAGATGTACTTACAAAATAAACTTGACTTATTTAAACAACAAGTTTTAACTTTCTAATTTTGAAACTTTATAATTTCACTATTCAACACGATTCCCAATCTTTAAATTTTTAATCTCTTGACATTTCCGTTGCTCACAAATCCCATAATTGTTTCGTAACTGTTAAAAAATGTGAAGAATGCAACACCTGGAAGAATTCAAAGAATAAGGGTGCCTGTGTTTGTCAGAATTCCTAAATACCCTAATTTCCGTTGTTCCGTTTCACTTCACGGTTTTAGCTTCATTCATAAATGTATAACTCTAGTTTAAAAATCTTAAACTTAAAATTTAAATAAAGTATTTAAATAATAAATTATTTTTTTCGGAATAAGCGATAAAAAAATTAATTTAGATCAGAATTGTTGCATTTACGATAACTATTAGAATTTCATCAAAAATTTAACAATTTTCCTTGAAATTTGTTTAAGTTTCATTCATACTCTTAATTAATTTTCATAAATTATTTGTATAACAGTAGAAATTTAACAAAAATACTTGCAAAGGATTATTAAGAATAAATGTTTACATTTTACAAGCTCGTAATTCTATTGCGAATTTTAAGAAACTTAATATGAATTTCAAATCAAAGACTAAAAATAGAAATAAAAACACAAACTTGCAATAAATATGCATAATTTATTGATCCGTAAGACACCTGTGTACTTTTATGATACAGAGACTGTAATCAATAATAAATGTAGCAACTCTCATGTGAGATACATATTTGTTTCATATAGGCATTTTCACAATAAATATATATTTATGTCATTATAAATACCCGATTTATTTGTTAGTTACTTTGAAATTCTTACAAATTAAAAAGTACATTTTTATTCGAGGAAGCTTGAAAATAACTTCCGTATTTGAATATTGCGTCATTCTTCAAAATATATCTTGAAATAGTAATACTTGTTATACCGTTTTTTTTTTTTAAATATTTGCTAAGGAAAAAAAGAGAAAAGATAGCTAGACGGGAATTTCATGATAAGTTATGTAAAACCGTGTTTCATAATTTATATTTTCTCACTTCCTTACTATCAGTTGATTTATCTTTATTCAAAATATTTATATTAACAAAACGTCAAAATTAAATCTGTATCAAAACCAGTGCTTGAAATTTTAAAAAAACTAAATAAGCGCCAGCGCAAAAATTATGTTTTGAATCCAGATGTGATTTTGAAATAAACTGAGATTTTAATTTAATTTTCCAGCCTATAAATATAAGATATAAGATAATATAAGAATGGAAGATAATTTAACCAATGATCCAAGAATTAATTTCAAATGAAACTAGAAACACATTTAGAAAACCTAAGTACATGAATATTTACTCAGCTCTTGAAGAACTCTTTCTAATTCGCATTTCACAACCAATAACTTTATAAGTTTAAACGAGTAAGATCATTTTTATATATCACCAAATCACCATGTGAAAAGTAAAGTGCCTGATAGGCAAAAAATAAAAAAAATATCGGAAAAACTTTCCAAAATTAATAAACATGATATAAATACTCGATTTAAATTTTTCACTAATTTGACTATTTTTAGTTTTTATCGAAAACAATCCTTTTTTTCGAAACAACTTTTGAAATACTTAAATAAATTATCGCTAATAGATAATAATTAATATTAAGTTAACGAAATCACAAATAAAGCGTTGCATGCTATTTTGAAGAAGTTCCAGAAAGGTTCCTTGGACACATGAATATTTTTGATTAAAAGGAAAGTACAAAAAAATAAAGAATTATATAAACCTTAAGAGAAACTTCTCAGGTTTCAACTACTCCGCAGGGTCGTTGTTATCAGTCAGATTTTCGTAAGATTTTGTATAAATCACCATTGTAAAAAGGGTCTGGAAAAATGTGAGTATTTCGAATCCAATCACGTCGCGTATTTTCGGTTTACAAATAAAACGAAGTAACATTTTTTTGACTTAATTTCTAAATTCTATAATATCAGTATCGAATATGAAATGTTTAGTGACTTCCTTGTGTAAACAGTGTTATTAGTTCATTAGGCAACGGAATCCATGGATGATATTTCGAAAATAAAGTCGCTGTTACCTCGTTTTTCATGGTTTCAGTCATCGAAGTCGCTATAAATGCAATCATAATATTCAGAAAATGGATTTCGGATGACTTACGACTATCTTCCTGCATACATTACGTTGTATTCTATGGTACGATAATGATATGGTCACACGTTACAAACATTTGGCCGTGGCCTTTTTTCGGTGTCGGAATATCATTTTTGGTTTTCAACAAAGAACGTTTTCAAAATGTCGCGCTTGTTTACTTTTCCCATACTGTTTTTAGGAATTTTGTCAACTACTTTCAAAATAGTAGGCACTGCGTATTCCGGCAGTACATTTTTGCCGAATGTACGCAACTGGGATAAAATCACTTCGGTACCTTCTCTTAATACAATGATCGCTGCAACCTGAAATCAAAAATCAACACTAAATAAATCATTATTTTACGAGGGGTTGGTCATTCGTCTTTTGAATGTACACCAGATTTCAAGATTTCAATGATTTAAAAGATTCATAGATATCACCAAGATTTTACAGATTTTAAAGGGTTTCAAAAAATTTCAATCATTTAACAGATTTTAGAAAAATTTCAAAAGATTTCACAAATATTTCACAGGTTATAAAAGATTTCACAAAGATTGCAAACGATTTCATTAATATTGCGAAGATTTCACAACGAAGATTTTAAAGGATTTTAAAAGACTTCAATGATTTCAGATTTTAGAAAGATTTCAAAAGATTTCACAGATTACAAAAGATTTTAAAAAGATTTCACAAAGATTTCAAATAATGCAAAAGATTTTAAAAAGATTTCAGAAATATTTCAACGATTTCACAAATATTGCAATGATTTCACAAAGATTTCAAAGATTCAAATCACGAAGATATTAAAAGAATTCAGTTATTTCAGATTTCAAAATACCTCACAGATTACAAAGATTTCACATAATTCAAAAGATTTCAAAAGACTTCATATAGATTTCAGAAGATTTCACAACTATTTCAATGATTTTACAAAGATTTCAAAGATTCAAATCCTGAAGATTTTGAAGATGTCGAAGGACTTCAAAAGATTTCAGTTACTTCACCGATTTTAGAAAAATTTCCAAGATTAAAATCACGAAGATTTTAAATATTTGAAAGGATTTCAAAAGACTTCAGTGAATTTACAGATTTTAGAAAGATTTCACAAAGATTACAAATGATTTCATAAGTATTTCGAAGATTTCACAAAGATTTCAAGTAATTCAAAAGATTTTAAAAATATTTAAAAGATTTCAAAAGAATTTATAAGGATTTCAGAAGATTTCACAAATATTTCAACGATTTCACAAAAATTTCAAAGATTCAAGTCATGAAGATTTTAAGAATTTCGAAAGACTTCAGTGATTTTACAGATTTTAGAAATATTTCACAAAGACTGCCAAAGATGTCATAAATATTTCGAATATTTCACAAAGATTTTAAATAATTAAAAAGATTTTAAAAAGATTTTAGGGATTTTATAAATATTTCAGGAAATTTCACAAAGATTTAAAAATGTTGAAAATATTTCAAGAATATTTCAAAGATTCAAAAATTTCACCAGGATTTAAAAGATCGCAAAAGTTTTCAAAAGATTTCAGTTATTTCACAGATTTTAAAATGATTTCAAAAGATTTCACACATATTTCCCAGATTATAAAATTTTGTAAAAAGATTAAAAAAAGATTTCACAATGATTGCAACAGAATTTATCAGTGGCGTAGCCAGGATTTCATAAAGGGAAAGGTTTGAAAGGCTGAACAACAGAACGTACGTTACTACTTACAGGGTAAATTAGTATAATTTAAGACATAAAATTGATAAATGTCATATTTTTCATCCTTGCGGGAAAAATTGTTTTAAAATTATGAAAATTATACAGTATCATGCACATCCATTAAACTTTCCTAACACATTTTCAAATATCCATTAATTAAGACCATATAAGAGTCATTCGGTTCTATGTAAAGGCCATTCATATTCCTTATGTTTTCAAGAAAAAC
>CAKNWW010335588.1:0-15704 GCA_932074435.1 Andricus kollari | reverse complement strand
CAGTTAGTCACTTTATATTGAAAAAAGTATGAGTGAGATACTTGCAAACCGTGGTTCATTGATAAGTTCGTTTTTGGGAGTGCCTTCCAAGTATTTTTAATATCTCAGTTTTTGCCTTTTGGGGTACATCAAAGTCCACAAACATTTCGCGCAATTGCGGTAAGTCACGTTGCGTCACCTCTCATTCGGAAAATTTTAAATTCCACAAAAATTGCAAGAAATTATTGCAATTCACATTTGCGTTAAGTCACATTTGCGACAAGCGACATTGCGGAATCTCTCATTTGAAGAAACTTGAAACTCACGAAAAATTGTCAAAAGGGCGGGATGAAACGCACTTATGCAATAAAATGAGATTTTCTTAAAAATTGACATGCTCCCGACCTCTGGCAGGGTTGCACATCAACTTGGAAAAATGTCTCGCAGATTTCGCAAAGAAACGTGACAAAGGTTTCGATACGAGATCAGTTCAAGCTAAGACGACCCAGGCGCCTCAAATGAGGGGAGCAGCTTAGCTATTTACAAGTAATCAATAGCGAAATATGTTTTGTGTAATTGCAAAATTTTGGAAGTAATAGATTTAATTCAGCCGTGCTGAGTGCTAACTGGTCTATTTTCTGTGATGGTCCAATCGAGTAGGCTCTAATCTACACGGAGAAAAATAGATAGTCAAAATTGAAGAGTCAAAATGTAGATGATCAGTTTGATCTTCTAGATAGTACCAAGTACCATTCATAATTTTTTCTTCATAGTCAGACAGACCATAATTTTATAGTCCGTTTGAACATCCACGGGTAATTAGACTCAGTATCAGTTTAGTCAAATCGACACTCCAGGGGTGCTATTCTCGAGACCACTCTAATATTTTTAGCATGCTAAAATTTTAGAGCGGTTGTTTGGTGCACTACATTTTTTCGAGCAATTTCGGTATTCTCCAGATCTTGAGATTGGTTCTTGACCGCTCTAAACGAAAATGGTGTGCCATTCATAATGCGACGGCCCGATATCAATTTTCGAGTGGGAGCGGGGGATTGACCAATGAAATGCTGAGTACAGATATAAGTGATACTGTCTACGTTCATCGATGACGTTCGTAGACGCCGCAAAAGACCATGACCGGCTCAGGGGTGGAACTCCGATGACTTAAGTCGAACGGACCTCTCTTTCTACCATGTGAGATAGACAACTAGGTGCGATCGAATTTTAAACGATGGTTTCGAAACCTCTCTTTCTATCATATGAGGTAGACACGTGTTTTGTGATGTATTTGATTTTGAGGTTAGTTAATGTTTCATATTCACAACTGTCACTTGTCTTGAGACAACTCTAATATTTTAGCATACTAAAATGGCTGATTTTAGAATGATTTTCCGGAATCGGTATTCTCGAGAGATTTTAGTGAACTAACCCTAGCGGACCGAATGAACGGAACGGATACGCTACAGCGTATCCTTATAGTATTCACATCGTATCCTCTCCGTATCATGCAAGAAAAACTCATTAAAAAAGGAAGATGAACATTTAACTTGTTAAAATTCGTATTCTACGTGAAATTTTGCGTTAGAAGGTCACGGAGTAAGTGCAATAGTTTTTCTTGCAACGATAAAAACTTTAAAAAAATATAATACCTATCGACAGCGTCCGCTGAAGGCGACTTCAAGCGTCCATAATCAAGCATCCATAAACGTTTAAGCAGTACTGAAAGTGGTATGGGGTAAATGATTTGACCGGTTTTCGGGGGTTTTCGGGTGTTTTGTGAGGTTATGTCAAAATCCTAACGTGTAGATGTAAAACGGGTCGCCGATTCGGTTTCAGCGGGGAAAAATACATGGGAATATCATATTGGCATCTCATACTCAGAACAAAATTTTGTTGTTGTGGGCCTGTGTTATTGAATACATCTGGATTAAATTGACTTCTTGAAACTAAAATTTCAAATTAAACCGCTACTTTCTCTACTCTACTATTACTTCACTACCGGCTGGGTAAATATATGGGATGGTAAAAGCCTTGTGTTAGATTCAGAGTGCGATGTTATAAATTTTATGAAAGTAGTACAATTTTTGTGAAATATAAATAAGATAAAATCTGTGTTAAAAAAATTAAGCTTAAAGTTTTGACTCGGTCTGCAGGTCGGACATACATAAGTAGTGAAATAATACGGACGGCATGGATATACACAGAATAATAGAATAATATACTTCGCGTCGACGCACGGTCGGAACGTTAATGATGCTGTGAGATCTCGCAGCTTTATTCATTAAAAGAAGCGTTGACCAGAAAGCTACACTTCTAATTCTTACCACCATCTTCAATTTACCTCATTATGTTTCTAAAAATTCGTTATGCTTTCTTATTAATTTTCTTTATATTCAAATACATTTTTTTAGATTTTCAGTCCTAAGAATCTTAAGTTTGTTGAAAATTTTCTAACTTAATAGTTTTATAAATGAAGTGGTTAGTTTTTGTGAAATTATTTTACTTGTGTTAATATTAAATTATTACTTCAATAACCAGGAAGCTTTCAATGGTCTTTTTTTGGCCTTCTTGTTTTTTTCATCGGATTCCACTTTCATATTTGCCAAATGTTGATACATTATTTTTTATATTTAAGCGAAATTAGGGATTCTCTAGGGAGAGTTAAGACACGTTTTCCCCCTCAATGGTCGCCGCTGTACCAGAACTTTGATATTTTTATGGGGCGCGAAGAGTTTGCACAGTTTGATTTTTTATTAATTCTTTTGTTTATGAAAATTTTAAAGTATATGCGTTTCAAAGTAAATATTATTAATCTCTAACTTTAATAACTAACCTTCCGAATATTTTATAATGTTCTGATTTGAGTGCTGCCTCTATTCTTTATTAAATCGTCTTGCAAATGAAATTGTGATTTGAAAATAGTGCCAACTCAAGCCAATCAAAATTCATGGATGTTCAACTAGATTTGGCTCGTTTTCCGAGATTTTCAACTAAAATCGCGAGATACGGGACAAATTCTCGCTGTCGCCAGTCGGGATAGTTAATGTAATCGATGTTTCTTGTCTCGAACCGCGCAAATGCATCTCTACTTTAAATTAAAATTGATCGCGAATTTGATTCCACCTGCTACGAGCCGCCTCAACTGCCTTTGCTTTTGGCACATTTGTGAAAAGGGGACAACGTCTAGTGATGCGAAGACCTGATTTTCCGGGATCCTGATATTCCTCATTTTTTTCACTAAATCGAAGCTGTTAAGCACTCTCGATTTAGGAGCTTCGATATTATTAGAGGAGAGTACCCGAATATTAGATATTCTCGTGATATGAGATAGCGGGGTTTTAGCTAAACTAAAAGGCGCACTCTTTTGATTCTATCACTAACTTGTAGCCCTTAAAGAAAAAGTAATTTCGTGGTGAAGCCATTTTTTATTGTGCTTCTGAAGATTATGAGCAAACTGTTTGTGAAATCGGTGGTGGTCGAGTTCCTTGAAGGGAAGTCTTTAAACCCTATTTATTATGTATTAAATAAATATTTAGCAGTAAAGTCTGCCTAGAGGGATAGGGATTGAATAACTAAGTAGGAAAATATCGATAGTGTTCAAGTTTTTTAATGTAATGGTTAGGCGTAGTAAATGCGTAGTTTTACAGCGTGGTTCTCATAATATGAGATACCTGTGGTTCTACACACATGCGAAAGTAATCAGCGTCAGCGCAATTGCAAAAGTATTTTTACGTGGTATCGGTTTGTGACTACTGCAAAAACTAAATACATCTGAATAATAGTAGATTAACACTTTGGAAACATACCATAATGTTTTTTATTAAAAATAATACTTTATTTTGCATTTTATTAGCGATTTCCTGGGGTATCTTATATTATGAGAATAGTTTGACGAGTTTGGAAAAAGCAATTTTTTTACATTTTTAAAATTATCAGAAGAAACAAAAAATTAATAAAAATTTTCATTTCAGCACCTTATGGTAAACTAAATTCCCTTTAAAATGGCCTATATTACTTTTAAATTCAGTTAATAGAATTCCGGCAATCACACCAAACAGAGTTGGTATCTCATATTTGGGTACTCTCCTCTAGCAATAATATGTCTTGTACATTTTTGGAAGACCATAACATCTAGAAGGATTAGCGTGATATACTGTGGATTTTAATGGCTGAGCTGATGAGAAGTCCGCCTCGAAAATTAAACAGGTTAAGTCGTAGAAATGTCAAATTTGAAAAATGTGCTTAGATTTGTTTTCAATGTAGCAGGTTTAATTATATTTTTCGCAATCTACTTTTTTTTTAATGTAATCTTTAATCTTTAAGGAAAATATTCTTAAAATTTCAATATCAGATATATATTATTAGGGCTGGTCTATGAAAATATTGAAAACCAGTGAAAATAACACTTTTGAGGCAACCGTAGTTAATATTTACTATAAATTTTCAATTGAGAAAATGCTTTTATATGGATTTTGAGGACCACAAAAATAAAATATTTAAAGTACAAATTGAAAAGTGGATAACTTGGTTGTTAAAATCTTAAATGATAAAAAGTTGATTATGCCGAGGATAATTGCATAATAACTTCAAAGACGATGGAGCATCTCTAAATATTGTTTAAAAAGTTTGTTAAAAAATCTACCTTCTACATTCCGATAAACTACCGTTATTTGCATTTAGCTCGTAACAAAGACAAAAGTGTTTTTTTGCTGGTCACCCTAATATAAAATATTTTCTCTTGATCTTCCGGATGTATATAAATCTAGCTGTTACCATTAAGAGCGTTTGGCTTTGAACCTTTGAACTGCGTTTTACATCATCTGTTCCTATTTTGACATTTGGAAATAAAATTTTTCCTACTTAATCCGAAAACTGAAAATTATTTTAATCCGTTTCAAGTAACAGAATCAAGGTCGAAGACGACGAAACAGGGACGTGATTTTCCGCTATACCACCACCATACCCATCACCTGCAACCCACGCTCTATTAATAACCTGAGGCCACTTCTTATTTTATTTACCTTGAAACAATGGAGATGTTCTCTTTCCTGGAGTCCTCAATCAGGAGGTCCTTCTTCCTAATGTCGATTTTTGGTGCAGCGAAGCTGAAGGCCTTCTTCACACTCTCAAGAACACTTTGGCCGGTAGCCTGAGTTTGATCAGCGATAGTCGTACTCTTATAGACATCTTCGCCCAGGTCACCGAGCGACCTATACGAAGCGCCAGTACCTGCCGGCATGGCGGGAATTTGACTTTGATAATGTACACACGACGTTGACGATTGTAGTGTGACCTGGCGATGTGAGACCAGGTCCAAGGCGAAGGCGTTCTGTGAGTAACGTGCGTTTGATGGTGAGCGGTGCAAGGCCTGATGTCGATTGACGAAGATCGTGCCCAAAAGTCGATGCACGGATGCCAAATTACGTACGTCAACAAGGCAAATGGACAATGAGAAAAACAAAAAAACAAACCAAGTGTAAGTAAAAGAACGTTCCTGTATGTTAATGGTGAAACTAGTTTCATGGCAAATTGAATCGAGATACTGCTCGGTGAGCCTTAACATGATTTATCCCAAAGGTAGATGCACTGTGCATTTTTTTGCAAATTTTACATCTGCATTGTTTATAAATTATTCACCAACAAGAAGTGGAATAATCGGCGAAGCCATTTTCAAGAAAAGTAATTTTTTATATTCAAGGGGCTGATAGCAAAAAAGGCGTAGAAAAATCGTCGGAGCGAAAACGAGTTAAGAACGATGCGGGCAAAAATGAGTTAAAAAGAAACAAGAATAACGAAGATTGTATCTTAAATTATCATATAACGATATGATACTACGGTAGATTATATTATAATCTATTATTGTATTACACTTTTATGTTATAATATACGATACAATCCTCGTCATTCTTGTTTCATTTCAACTAGTTTTTGCCCGCATTGTTCTTAACTCGTTTTTGCTCCGACGACTTTTCTACTTCGCTTTTGCTATCAGCATTTGTTATTATATCAAAAATACTATAATTTCTAAGAAAAGTTGTCATTATTTACAGTGATAAGAAACATTGCTTAAGATGCAATAAACAATCAAAAAATTGACTCATGACATTACGAATTTACCTCCCCGCGTCACGTGTCCTGCAAACAACTTTGAGCGGCGTTTTCAGTTCCATCTAGATTACCCAGTGATTTTTATATTCAAACGCTTGTCCGTTGTTTTCAGATATATTATCATGTATTTGTCTGTAACTTTGAAGCGTGGTAGATTGGAATTGTGTTTTAAATGCGTTCAAAATATCGAAAGATGAATGTACGTATGATAGGAATTTATTTGAAAACTACGTCGATGATGACACTACACCAGGAGCCTTATGCACGTTTTTCAAGAGAAAAATACATCATGTGAAAAGTGATGCTACAACAAAAATGGATTTTCCCGATTTGTCAATATTCCAACACAGAATAGCCACGGGGTCGAAAGATAGCTTGTAATGTGATTGTAAATTTCGTGAAATACCGAAAACCATACCTAGTCAAATTCACTAGCAATATTGGTTCTGGTAGGTCTATGAAATTTAAAAATAAATAAAGACTCATTTTGAATTATTACATTTATATATTTTCACGCTAGAAAACTTAAAGTCAGAGATTATGAAGAGAAACGCTGCAGTTCCTGTTTTTCTATCATTGCAAAAGGAACCCCTCATGAGCGCAATGCACTTTATCGTAGTGAAAATCTATCCACGTGCGTATTAAACATGCCTTCAAAGGTACAAACTCAAGTAATTTCATCCATAATTAAACATAGGTGACGTGCCGCGAGGAAAGCATCCTTAGGGTTAAAAAATCGATTTTCAGGTTTCTGATGTTATCGATAGTTTTTGAATCGCTCTTTCATATTAAAGTGCGGCTTGAATTACCTATTTCGACGCGTGCGTACGACCCGAGAAATCCAGTCCCACCACTTTTCACGCATCTTTCCGTTCTGTGTCCGTTTGATTGGAGAGCTCGTCTGACTCGCTGAACAAGGAGCAAAAAGATGTAGTTGTGAGTGGAGGAGATGGATTCCGGAGATTTTCCCCCACTCTCTCAGTGTCTGACTTCCACGGTCTCTTAAATCGCTTCTACTGAAAAATTCACCTGCCAACCCTAAGGTCCCTTTCCTCGCGGCACGTGACTGAGAATAATAATGCAGAAGCGATGATAATGCATTAAAGCGATGATTACTTACTGCAAATGATGACTCAAAAATAAAACGAATTTAAATTTGAGTAACCGTGAGATAATCGGAATTACTTCAGCTGTACGTGTGACTACTAAAAGTAGAAAGATAATTGAACCTGGATTAAAATTAAAACTTGCCAAGAAATCAGACTCTGTCGACGATTATTTTAATTTCAATTAAGTTTAAATTTGTTAATATTAAAGCTAATAAATCTTCTGAAGCAGCTGAAGCAGTAGTTTATTGTACAGATATTAGTGCTTTTATGGATTACGTTAAATAACGGCAAGTATCTGTAGGCATAGATGAAGGAGGTGGATTTCTGGAGATGTGCCTTTCGATTAAATCACAAACTCCTCAGTCGTCGTTGCGCAAGCGAACACGGAAGAGCTCTGATTCTTCTTTTCGTGAATCAAGACGGGCTAAATAATTATTAATATACCAGTACATATTTTTTCTAATAAAGACGGCTCTGAGTGGAGCATTATTAATTGGTTTCAACTTATGCATTAACTTATTGTCGCACCTCCTTTCCAATACCAAACATGAACGTTATTGAGAATGAATTTCCTAAATCTACTTCACAGTTTTACCAAGTTTTTATATTGTTAAACATTCTGCACGCCTTTGTGAGTGCAGTTGTGACAATGAGACAGTGTTTACTGCCAGTGTTCCTCCCAACACTATTCAAAGTGACCTGTAAACCTTAAGGATAGCAGTGTTAAAGTTGCGTGCATTGCAAACGGATAAATGCATAAGCTAGAGAAAATCGAAAGAATCATCGACTTTCAAAGGGTGGATCCAGGTTCGTAAGTTTCTTATTCGCGTATTTCAACTCGTGACTGTCCTTGGTAACGTGGCTTGTTTACAGCCGACAGTTTCAGGTAATTACATTGAGTTGTCGAATTACTCAGATTTATTTAAATCATTAATCGATGGAAATTCAGAAATCGAGGATGTCGTGAAATTATACCACATAAGAACAAACCTATCTGGTGAGCCGGCTCAGATACTGAAAAACATTCCTGTCACAAATGAAAATTACAAGCGTGCGTGGAAGTTGTTGGTTGATCGATATGAGAATAAGCGAATTCTAATTAATTGTCACTTATCGGCTTTTTTCCTTGCGCCCTCTGTCAGATGAATCAGCTCCCGGTCTCAAACAACTGGTCAATACCGCGATCGAAAAATTGGAAGCTCTCAAAGCATTGGATTATTCGATTGACATCTGGTCTCCCTTCTTAGTTCTCTTTTTGATCAATTTCTTGGATCATCAGGCTCGACGTCAATGGGAAACATCACTGGGCGACTCCACCGAGCCTCCTTCTTACCAATCCTTGCGTATATTTGTCAGCAACAGACTTCGTACGTTGGTAATTCTTGAAAAAAATTCAACAGAAGCTGGAGCTTCAGCTTCAGCATTTAAATATTCCTTAAGCTCAAGGTCATCCGCGAACTCTCAAGCATTGAAGCGGAACAGGGGTTATTCTGGTTTAACAAAGGGCTAAGCAGCTACATCACATGTCACTACTGACCAAATTGATGATCAAGGTCGAAATTGCTATCACTGTGGAGAGCAGTACTCCTTGATATACTGCCCACAATTCCGAGCATTGAATGGAGTCTAACGAAAGGAGTTGGCTTCACAGAAGAAACTATGCTACCATTGTCTATGTCAGCACTTAGGAAACGAGTGTTCGTCATCGCGAAAGTGTCGTATATGTGCCAAGAAACATCACACCATGCTGCATCGGGATAAACCGGGAATTAATCATATTAAAGAATCCTCAACAAATGAAGAAGAGAAATCGCAGTCATCAACGACACATCATCTGTTTGCAAATCACGTGACTAGACCTCGGGCTAAAGGTCTGTTGTTACCTACGGCTATTCTACGGGTCACAGCAAGTAATGGTACTTCATAGTGAGTGCACGCTCTCCTTGATATCGGTTCTGAAGCTTCGCTTGTTTCAGAATATCTCGCACAACATCTCAGACTGTCTCGGTCGAGTTGTGACTTAAGCCTTCCAACTGTGGGTAAAAAACGTGCGTCTGCGGCGAACGGTGCCGTCTCATGCATTTTATCACCATACTGTAAATCTGATTTTAAATATCATTTAGATACGCTCGTGCTTCCGCGTTTAACTCCATATCTCCCAAATTTTCAAACGGATACTGCAGAATGGCCTCACATTCCTAGATTCCGTCTAGCGGATCCAGACTTCAGTAGCTTCCAGCTATGAATCTAACACAGCCGTTGGAATGCATATTCCCTTACAGAAAGACGTGACTTTTGATTGACAAAAATTTTGGGAGCAACAGAAGATTTCCCCTAAAATCGTGTTGACAGCTGATGATCAGGAGTGTGAGAATTTCTTCGTTTCTACTCATTCTCGCACACCTGAGGAGGGAAGGTACGTGGTTTGGCTTCCGATGAAGCCAATTTGCAACCGTTTGGAAAAAATTCATATCGTCGAGCTGTTCGAATGTTGCATGGCCAGGAGCGTCGCCTCGCGCGCGACGTGACTCTTTTCGAGGCTTATCATAAGTTCCTTGAAGAGTCACATGGTCACATGGTTCCCGATAATGAAACTTCGGTTCGTCGTGATAGTTCTCGATCGTTTTACTTACCGCATCACGGAGTTTGGAAGACTTTAAGTACAACTACTAAGCTTCGAGTGGTCTTCAATGGTTCTCAGCGAACAGATGTTAGAATTTCGCTTGACGAATGCTTCCACATTGGACCAAAAAATCTACCCAACTTGATGGATATTGTACTGCGTTGGAGACTCCATATCATCGTTGTGTGTGCTGATGTAGCGAAGGTGTACAGACAGATATCGGTGCATCGAGATGACCAAGATCTTCAACTGATCCTGTGGAGAAAATCATCCGAGAACTTAGTTAAAACTTTTCGTCTAACAACGGTCACATATGGATTGTCATGTGCAACCTTTCTAGCTCTCCGATGTCTACTGCGACTCGCAATTGAAGAGGGACCACACTATTCTCTTGCCGCTAAAGCAATTCAACAAGGGACCTACGTTGATGATGTAATTACAGGTGCGGATACCTGGGACAAAGCCATACTTCTTCAGAATCAGTTACATCATCTATTCAAAGAGGCGGTTTCCCCCTTCGAAAGTGGATGTCAAATGATCCTGAATTACTGAAGAAAATACCACAAAAACATCAGACATCATCTCAATCCAAGTCTCTTCCAACTCAACAATCTGTCCAAATGCTGAGTCTCAATTGGAATCCGAAGAAAGATGTGTTCACATTTGATGTCAATCTGCCTGCTTGTATACCTGTCGTGACAAAACGATCAGTTCTCAGCCAGATAGCCCAACTTTTTGATCCCCGAAGTTGGTTGAGCCCAGTGATTATTAAAGCCAAGATCTCCATCCAATTGCTGTGGCTCTCAAAGACTTCTACGGAAGATCCTCTTCCAATAGAAGATGACATTCGATGGCTTGAATATCGAGACAATCTTCGGCATTTTTCAGGGATTGAGATACCTCGTTGGATTGAATTTCGTTCGTCTTCTGGTTCCTAAGCACTACACGGATTCCGCGATGCCTCGGAAAGAGCTTACGCCGCTGCCGTCTACCTTCTCGTCATGTCGGATTCTGGAGAATCTGATGTGTCACTCGTGACTTCAAAATTTAAGGTGGCTCCCGTGAAGCAGTTCAGCTTACCGCGACTTGAGCTATGTAGAGCCGTTACATTGGTTCACTTGATGGAGTATGTGCAACAGGCATTCAAGTTAGATGTTCCTGTACATTTATGGAGCCTTTATTATCATTATTACATTATTTACATGTTTTGACTGAATTAAGGGAGATCCCACGAGATGAAAGACCTTCATAGCGAATCAGGTGTCCGAAATTCAAGTGACGCTTCCTCCAGCACACTGGCATCATGTACCACCAACGAGTAATCCAGCTGATTGTGCATCGCGAGGTATTCCTGCCAAGAATTGAGCTTCTTTTTCATTTTGGTGGAAAGGACCAGATTAGTTAACGTCATCGTCCATCTGGCCAGTCCGACTTTCCTCAAGGAAGAAGAATAAAGTTGATATGGAGGAACGAGAGGTGCAAGTCAACAGAGCCCCCATCGTTCCAGTATTGTGGAACCTTCTTCATTGATTCTCTACTTCGAAAAAGCTTCTACGATGTAAAGCTTGAATACTGAGATTCCTGCTATACCGTCGTGATCTATCAGTTTCGATGAAACCAGTGTTGGCACCCTTAGAACTTCATTCTGCAAACCTGGCCCGGATTCGACATGAACAACATCATTATTTCGGAGCTGAAATCAAGAACTTGACGTAAGGGACGAGAAAAACCCTCTACTTCTGGCTTCTAAATCTACATTAATGAACCTACTTGTCGAATACAATCACGGATGTTGTCTTCATGCCGGTATTAAGCTGACCCTCGGAACCTTGAGACAGCAGTACTGGATTCTGAAAGGTAGATCTGTCGTCAACACTTTCATTCATCGATGCTTGCCATGTCTTCGTTAGAGAGCCGCCTCCTTTCAGCAATCAATGGAAAATCCTCGAGCAATTCGTTCAAGTTCAAGTAGACCATTTCTACGCACTGGTGTGAATTATGCTGTACCTATTCGCTCTACCCGTGCTCTGCACTTGGAAGTAATGTCTAACTATACGGCAAATGGTTTCCTAGCGGCCTACACTTGATTTGTAACTCGTTGTTAAATAAGCAAAAAAATTATCCAGTGACCCGGGAACCAACTTCATCGGTGTTCACCCGAACCTTCGAGCCATGTTTATATCAGCCTCAAAACAATCAAAATGCGTCGCTTCAGTACTTGCTGCTGATGGCACTGGGTGGAGGTTTAATCCACCCAGGAGGCAACTGTAAAGTCTTTTAAATACCACATTCGACGAGTCCTCGGGGATAGAACTTTGACCTCGGAGGAAATGAGCACCTTTCTTTCTCAAGTGGAGGCTTGTTTAAATTGTCGTCCTCTGCTAGCCATGTCTGATGACCCTGAGGACCTCAGCGCGCTTACTCCAGGACATTTTTTAATCGAACAGCCTCTCAGCAACATACCGGAGCCGAATTTGCTTGAGATGCCTGTCACTCGCTTGACTCGTTAGCAACTTGTTCAGCAAATGCAGTAGCATTTTTGACACAGGTGGTCACCTGATTACCTAAATGAACTGCAACCCCGATCCAAATGGAGATCAGCCTGTCCATCGATAGAGATTGGTGACCTAGCCCTCATTCGAGATGAGAACCTTCTACCGAACAAATGGGCCCTAGGCTGTATCATCGATCTACATCCAAGATGTGACGGTCATGTGCGTGTAGTGACTCTTCGCACCAAAGGAGGTGTTTTAGAAAGGCCAATAGTGAAGTTGTGTCTCCTGCCAAAGGCAGTGAAGAAAGTGGTGTGATTTTTTTGTTTAAAAGTAGAATTTTTTATTTTTATCGTGTTTCAGTTTCTGTGGTATGTCATGAATGCATTTATGAGATTATTTTTATTGTTCATTTCGTCCAAATGAAGTGGGAGGAATGTTCGGAATTGACTGATCTATTTGCTCATAATGTTTTTTATTCCAAACTATGTCTTATCTATCACTATTTATTTAATTTCTGTTAATCTATGTATTCTCAAACGCTTTAAATTTTATCCTTTTATGAATGTCATTTCTTATATTCTAATTTTATCATTACTCTCTCTTCCATATGATTTATTCTATTCACAGTGTATTGTGTATTTCGGTAAGTAGGCTTGCTGACTGTGTGTGAGTGTGTCGTTCAAAACCTCAGTCGTCGGCGCACAAGCGAAGACGGAAGAGCATTAATTTTTCTTTTCGTGAATCAAGACGGGCTAAATAATTATTAATATACCAGTACTTAATTTTTTCGAATAAAGACGGCTCTGAGTGGAGCATTATCAGTTGGTTTTAACTTATGCATCAATTAATTCTCTCATCGTATTTATAATACCATACACGAACGTTATTGAGAACGGATTGCCTAAATCTACTTCACAGTTTTACAAAGTTTTTATATAGTTAAACATTCGTGGACATAAACGAAATTGCCAAAACTCACCCGGACCCATCAAATGTCGACGTCTTGAGGCCCCCTGAGTCAGAAAAAATAGTTTTTACGTCGGTGTCTGCCCGTCTGCCGTCGTTGTCGTCGTCGTTGTCGTCTGTATATCGCATAACTTTTGAAAGACTAATCGGATTGGGTTCTGCTTTGGGACACAGCTTCAGGGGCCAAAAAGAAAGATTAAGTTCAATAACCAGCTATTTTGGATAGCAATTCAAAAAGTCAAAGAATTTTCAAAATTTTTTTAGACAATTTTTTTCAAAATTCAGAAATTCCATGGACGGCTATTCATAGCACTCACAAATTAATAAAATTTATCGTTACGACTTTTTTCGACGAAAGGAAAATTGTCAGAGTTATAGCATTTTCAAAATCACCCCCAAAAGAAGAAAATTAACATTATAAGCCAAATAAAGCATGATATGAAAAAAGTCAAGACAAGAAAAACGTTACATTTTGATGGCCCTACAAGATTATCATGACGACTTTTTGAGTTTTCTTAAAAAATATAAAATTAAAATTATGTTCGCACAAAAAAAATGAATTATTACATTCTCATCATAATGAGAAGGTATTGATTTTCTGTGAGAAATGACTTTCGTGGATTCCATCAAATGTCGAAGTTCTGAGGCCCTCAGAGTCAGAAAAAATAGTTTTTACGTCGGTGTCTGTCCGTCTGTCGTCGTTGTCGTCGTCGTTATCGTCTGTATATCGCATAACTTTTGAAAGACTAATCGGATTGGGTTCTGCTTTGGCACACAGTTTCAGGGGCCAAAAAGAAAGATCGAGTTCGTTAACCAGCTATCTTGGATAGCAATTCAAAAAGTTAGAGCGTTTCAAATTTCGTTTAGACCATTTTTTTCAGAATTCAGAAATTCCATGGACGGCTATTCATAGCACTCAAAAATTAATACAATTTCTCCTTATGACTATTTTCGATGAAAGTAAAATTGTCAGAGTTATAGCAGTTTCAAATCCCCCCAAAAAGCGAAAATGAACATTTTAAGCCAAATAAAGAATGATATGAAAAAAAGTCAAGAGAAGAAAAGCGTTACTTTTTGATGGCCCAGAAGACTATCATGACGACTTTTTGAGTCTTCTTAAAAAATCGAAAATTAAAATTTTGTTCGCACAAAAAATAATGAATTACTACATTCTCATCATAATGAGAAGGTATTGGTTTTATGTGAAAAATGACTTTCGTGGATTCCATCAAATGTCGACGTTTTGAGGCCCCCTGAGTCAGAAAAAATAGTTTTTACGTCTGTGTCTGCCCGTCTGTCGTCGTTGTCGTTGTCGTTGTCGTCTGTATATCGCATAACTCTTGAAAGACTAATCGGATTGGGTTCTGCTTTGGCACACAGTTTCAGGGGCCAAAAAGAAAGATCGAGTACGTCAACCAGCTGTTTTGGATAGCAATTCAAAAACTTATAGCATTTTCAAAATTTTTTTTGACCATTTTTTTTTCAAAATTCAGAAATTCCATGGACGACTATTCATAGCACTCAAAAATTGATAAAATTTATCCTTATGACTTTTTTCGGTGAGAGGAAAATTGTCAGAGTTATAGCATTTTGAAAATCCCCCCAGAAAAGCGAAAATTATCTTTTTAAGCCCAATAAAGCATGATATGAGAAAAAGTCAAGAGAAGAAAAGCGTTACTTTTTGATGGCCCAGAAGACTATCATGACGACTTTTTGAGTCTTCTTAAAAAATCGAAAATTCAAATTTTGTTCGCACAAAAAATAATGAATTATTACATTCTCATGATAATGAAAAGGTATTGGATTTATGTGAAAAATGGCTTTCGTGGATTCCATCAAATCTCGAAGTTTTGAGGCCCTCAGAGTAAAAAAAAAAATAGTTTTTACGTCGGTGTCTGTCCGTCTGTCGTCGTTGTCGTCGTCGTTTTCGTCTGTATATCGCATAACTTTTGAAAGACTAATCGGATTGGGTTCTGCTTTGGCACACAGTTTCAGGGGCCAAAAAGAAAGATCGAGTTCGTTAACCAGCTATCTTGGATAGCAATTCAAAAAGTTAGAGCATTTTCAAATTTTGTTCAGACCATTTTTTTTTAAATTCAGAAATTCCATGGACGGCTATTCATAGCACTCAAAAAATAATACAATTTATCCTTACGACTTTTTTCGATGAAAGGAAAATTGTCAGAGTTATAGCATTTTCAAAATCACCCCCAAAAAGCGAAAATGAACATTTTAAGCCAAATAAAGAATGATATGAAAAAAAGTCAAAAGAAGAAAAACGTACTTTTTGATGGCCCTACAAGATTATCATGACGACTTTTTGAGTTTTCTTAAAAAATATAAAATTAAAATTTTGTTCGCACAAAAAATAATGAATTATTACATTCTCATCATAATGAGAAGGAATTGGTTTTATGTGAAAAA
>CAKNWW010335584.1:443-11007 GCA_932074435.1 Andricus kollari | reverse complement strand
TTTTTTCCAAATTTTCCACTTTCGATCCACTTTCCAATTAGTGTTAGGTAATAATGGATTCAGATTTTTTGTCATGGCAGGTGGACATAAATTGCAGGATGTATGTGTATTTTGGCATTAGGCGACTCATTTATTGATCTGGTAAAATGGATCAGTAAAGGACTTTTTTTAATACATGCAAAATTCGTGACATTTAAGATTGGAAGAATAGACAATAATAATGACGTAATGTTCATTTTCACATCGAATTAGTGACAGAAAATTTGTCTCACCAAAATTTGAAGCAATTTCAGTGCAAGAAAAAGTATTTTGCAGGCCGAAAAGGACACAGTTTTGTATTAACTTATTTCATTTGTTTACGATTTGTATTTTAACATATATAATTGAACCAATGTTCTTTTTCAATAATATCTGCAGCAATTTAAATTATAAAGGAAAATTGAAAATTGAAAAAGCACAAATTCCACAATTTTCAAAACAAATTGCGTATAACGTTTTATAAAAAAATCGTTACTGACAATGACTCTCACGTTCATTCCAACTGTTTCCAGAGAAGAACAAACTTTTTTTAATTGTTCAATATATACGAATCGTAATATTTAAAATTAAATAATGACAACTGTTTCTTGTGAATTTTACATAGAAACAGTTACTGCAAATCTCTCTCACAAACATTCGAAGCAGTTTTAGTGCAAAAAAATTATTTTCCAGGACAAAGTTTTATATTTACTTATTTAATTTCAATATCTACATAATTTCAGATAATGAAGGAAGAAACGAATTCCAATTTTCGGCAAAAAATTGTTTACAACATTTACAATTGTTGATGTCTCATAACAATTGAGACTACAAGTCACTCTCACTATAATTGAAAGCATGTTCATCTGCAAAGAAATATTTTACAACCAAAATTGCAGTACGTGGCTGTTTGTTAATGTCATTCGTTTAGAACAATTAAAACAGACAATCATCAAATAATTTGCATTCTGGGAGTACTCTTGCATCGATTTAAGATGATTTTCAGTAGATGCAAACCGCTATTGAAGAGTAGACAATGATATTGTGAAAAATCTCGATTTTCTCATACTTCAAGTAAACATATAATAAATAAACAAATGTAAATGCAAGAATCTATGGCCAAGGTTCTCTTGGAAATTTAGTGCCCTTCAATTTAAAAAAAAATAAATGCGGATTGGGGCTAAATTGAAGGCTGTAGGCTATTTGAACGAAAAAAATGCATTTCCTCCCATACCGCGGTCGTGTGCACTTCAACATTTCGATTATTACTGCAAATATTATCCGATTTTCATGAATCTTTTTTTCACTTTCTTGAAATTATATGTATAAAACATTTCTGCTAATTAAAATTGAATCACGCGATGCTTTCATAATTTTATTGTAGTTTTTTGAACTGGCCTGCATCTCACAACAATGGAAGGGTCATTCATTCGTCTCGGGTAATTCGACACGCTCCCGAGTCTCCACTCGCGCTCCGGGGAGCCTGCCTCCGAAATTTCAAGAGGGTCCAAGAGCTATATCTCGAAAATACAGACTCAGCTAATACTGAGATTCACTGAATTTTTTTTTATTGTTCTTTTCTTTTTGTTTGTAACTTCAAATATATACATTTTTTCAAAAAAGCGAGACTTAGCAGCAAAAGAGACCCATACGCAGATGAGGTATGAGAAAAATCAGACAAAAATATTCAACCGTGAGGCCGGAAACTGCCAAACCATTTTATAATGCTGAGAAGGCCCCTTAACATACGGTCTTGCCTCCTGCTTCCTCCCTACATTCTTACCATGAGCGCGTCTCTTTCTCGTGTATGTTCGGAATATACATGATGACTATAATAGTTCAATGCACCTCGACTCTATTCTCTTCTCTTCCTCTTTCCACGCCATCCTCCCATAAGTCCCTCTCGCTTTCGACTCTATATTCTTCCCACCGTAGGCTGACAGTACGAGCTAGTGGAAATATCGAAACAAACACCACGTACTCACTCAGCAAAAATCTGTAACGCTAAAATGCTCGCTGTTTTCTTTTATGATTAGAAGGTTGGAATTAATATATATTTATATCTAAATTGAAAATTCCAACCTGCATCAATTTCGATGCAAATTGAAATAAAAAGTTCTCTTTAGAAATATAAAGAAGGACTTCAATGCACTTCACTTCCGTAAAGTGCTGATGAGGTTCCTGCCTCGCAGGTCAAAATTCAAACGAGAGCATTTAGCAATATGAATTTTGCACACCTAGAAATAAAAGCTGGTAATCATGCCACATATCCCTTTCTTCCAAACAAAAATTCCGCATCTCTGCAAAAATCCCAGTCTACTGAATAATCTGACATGACACAGATCAACTCTGGTTTTCGCCCGTCCGCACGTCGTCATTCGAATTCCGCCGGGACTTTGAAGTGCAAATTCTCAATTCGTAAGTCATCGCGTCCCATCGCGGTTTAGCGGGACTATACTTTTCTTGGCAGGTAATGGGAATAAGCAGCGGATATTGATCGAATGGCTCATCAATAGGGTTTGTAATCCGGACGATAAAATTAATCTCTGTTCGACGGGAGGCAGGGCCATAACGGGAATGTTCCTTCCTCGCATCCTATCCCGGTTTATTCGGGACTATACTTTTCTCGGACCGGTAACGGGAGTGAAGTTGTTTTTCGTGTCCTATCTGGCCTGTTTAAAACGAAATTAGTTCAGCCTAGAAAATTTGACCCTGTCTCGAATCTCAAAATGCGACAGAGTAATTTTCTCGCAAGGCTGCAATTCTCTTTTATGAGGAATAGAAATATTTTCTACTATGCATAAAAGTGGATTCAGAAAAGTGACAGGCGTTCGCGTGTTTTGTGGCTCTCGCGAGTGACCAGAAAAGGGACTAGAGTGGATAAATTAATAATAATGTATCCCCCGAAACAGATTATTTGTTTGCCCGCCCTGTCGACAACCAATCAATATAAAAAAACCAAAACCGCCTTCGTTCCTTTTGGTTCATCAGTTGTGTGCAAAATAAATTTGGAAGTTATTTTGAAATACTGAAGTGCGGAATTTATTTAAATTAAACTTAAATTGGGGAAGCCTCCCCCCCTCCCACGTGCAATTTCGACATCATGATTTCTTATTTTGCTTCATATTAATCTACGGAAGTTTAGACAGCACTTTACTTTCGGAAGATTTTTAGGAAACTAAAAAATTAATTTTGATCAGTTCGTACGTGACAAACTGATGGTGGCAGCGGTGGGGCCTACCCTTGCTTTTGCCTCCACTCGGCTTTTGCTACTAGTAACTTTTGCTACTACGCAGCCATAAACATTCTTCAAATTTATTTTCGCACTATAAACGAAATTTTTATTTCCAAATTTGATATTTTGTATTTTTTGTGTGACTCACCATTTCCAATGCCACGATGTTAACAATGGAATGAACTTTTAAAAGAATAATGTACTTCCAAGTTAAGACAAAAACCCATGGGCATTAACTTGCCGGGGACCCGGCATTAACTTGCCAGGTATTATTGATTTGGCCGTATACCGGATTTTGGTTCCAGAACTATTCTCGTGCGGACTATTACCTATTGTAATTACGGTATTGATGCTACCATATCAACAATCGGATGAACTTTTGAAAAATAAGTACTTCCAAGTAAGGTCAAAAAACCATGGGCATTAACTTGCCGGGGACCCAGCATTAATTTGCTCAAGTATTTTTAACTTGGCAGTTTTTCCGCTTTTTGCGAAAATACTGGAACTTGTTTCAAAGGTTCTTTTCGATTGTTTCCTTGATTGGGAGTGGGGTTTTTCAAGTCAAACACGGGAGTAAAGCTTGAACCTTGCACTCACGCCTTAACTGGCTAGAGGGAAACCAAATCAAACCAAAAACACATGGGCATTAACTTGCCGGGGACCCGGCATTAACTTGCCAGGTATTTTTTATTTGGCCGTACACCGGATTTTGGTTCCATAATTATTCGCGTGTAAGACAGCCATCATTCCCAATTATGGTACGGTGAGAAGATGCCTAATCTTCCGGGCAGCAGTAGTGCTAAAAACAAGCCAAAGCACCGCGCAGGGATAAAATTGCGAATGAAAGATTCTGTCGCGAGAAAAACTGAGGTTCGAGAACCCGAAACCGTACCAATCGTTTTTGTGACCCCTAAGGTCTCGAAGGAAACAATTGAGCTCCAGGAAATCGAAATCCAAAAGTTTAACGGTCACGACGAATTTTCGTCCTTCTTTGAAAAACTGCTGAACCAGACAGAGGCCCGGATTAAGCTTTCCAAACAAGCCCAGTCGGGAAGCCACTAAGAATTCAGCGGGACTCAACGTGCCTTCCACCTATATTTCGTTTCTCTCTAAATTGCTTGTTTGTTTATTTATGATCAGGATTTTATAATCTAGCAGGGGAGATAGAAGTTGCATGTCATCCAACTGCGGATTATCTTTTCCTTAGAAAGAGTGGTACCGTAAAGTCTGAATTGGAAATTATTTTCCGATTCCGACTCGGGAAGCCTCCAGCTCTGTGAGCGTACGTGTAGCCATAGGCTCTGTTGCCACGTCGAGATTCAGGCGCACCACTATTTCTTTCACGAGCAGGAAACAAAGATAGGCCACATTGGGAATGTTTAGTTTTGACCCAGATTTTAATCCATAGGGAAGAGTGGTACTTCAAGGTCTGAATCAGAACTAGCTTCCAATTCTTCCTCGGTAAGCCTTCAGCTCAGTGAGCGTACGTGTAGCCACAGGCTCAGTTGCCACGTCGAGATTCAGGCGCACCACTATTCCCTTCACGGATAATCACCGCCAGGGGATCTGGACTAAAACTACTCGATTTCAGTTCGGACATTCTCACCATTCGTCCGCTCTGGCCTCAAACACCTACTCGACCGTCGTAACGTCCGAAGTTTCTAATCTCGTAATCTAGAATCAGGAATCCCCAGTTAACGGACGCAACCTCATTGCCTTCTATTTTTATGAAAGTTTACGATTTTCTTTTTTCCCCATGAATCCTCCGGAAGATACAGACCCCTCACCACGACCTCGTAAAAGAGGGAGAAGGTCCGGTGGAAAGCACAAGACGACCGCTGAAATCTTAGACCCATAATTCCACTATCTGCAGTTGCAAATGCGAACCAAACTGGGCCAATCGTGACAATCGATCTAGAGCTGGAAGAGGTCCTCCAACAAAGGAGACGTGCCTTCTTGGAAGATACCATCTCAATCACGATACGGTTATCATGGAGCCAGAAATCGAACCCGTCGCAGGTCCTTCGAACGTTGACCCTTCAGACGACGACACAGTCATCCTAGACCCGGAAATCGAAATCCTAGATTAGAGGTCCGATACCATTCTGAATAATTCAGGAAATCAAACCAAAAATTCAGGTGTGGTGAGCCCTAGTAATTTCTCTGAAGTTGGCCTCTGAGCTGTCAACCGAGAATTTTCTTAACCACCGTCGATCATTAAATTAACCAAACCGACACCTATCATGAACAACATAAAATCAAAATTCCGGTGTGGTGAGCGCTCACCGCCCTCGTCCTACGAAAATTAACTCTCTGTCCAATGGTCAATAACTAAAACCAAAAATTGATTAAGGCATTTGACCGCATCTTGTTATCTCTTTGGTATCGAAGCTTTTCCTGTCTTGGACTTCCTTCCACTCCCGAAGGAGAAGCTCTAACGCATATTCTTTTTAGGTAAGATGAACCACGCCTGGCTCCTGATTCCCTGGTCCTTTTTCCCATATGAAGGAAGAAGAAAAAGAGCAACACCTAAGGGATGCCTCCGTCAAGGGTGAAGACTTTTCCACTAATGAGAGGTTCTTGGACGAGTTAGATCGACGAAGCAAATGTACAACGTTGAGTCGAAGCTCACTTTCTGACGCTGACCCAGGGTTCTTATGTCGGCCTGGCCCTACTCGCTGTTGGGCTATGCTGTTACACCCACCGCCCTTGTGTTAGGGCTAAAGTCGCCACGGTGAATCATCACAGTCGAAGAATCCTTCAAGGGATCCCAGCTATAACCAACCCGCATTAAAATCGAACCACCTTCAACAAGTCAAGGACCATCAATAAGCATGAGCAGCCCTGCTCGTGGGAAGATACCTGCTGTGTCGCCGAGGGTGGCTGTATTAACCTTACCGCACGTCAGCCCGCTCACATCAAGGCCGAAGATTCGAGTGCCCACGCATACCGACAATAATGTTGTAACCAAAACCCATGTAAGGCGTATGTAGTGTATGTGTGTGTGTTCGTATGGCAGGAATGCCTGACCTTAGTTACCTTCTTTTGGACCTCTCAAGGAATAGGGGGATAAATTGATTCCTATTCTGCGAGAGGAAAGAGAGAGAGAGAGAGAGAGAGAGAGAGAGAGAGAACCGCAAGATAGGACTCGTCTTGTTTTTGGTCCAATTTAATAACCATTTATATGTATGTGTATACATACATATACAGCTTAAGGTAGTAAATTTCGACAAGCTTATTAAAAAAATGAGGAATCCTATCACTTTCACAAAGATTTGATCCTACGCTAATTGCCAGTTACATTTGTCGAAACTCAATAAACTCCACTCGTCCCCACAACCCAGGGTCCCCCCCCTCCGGGGGGGGGGGGGCAATTTCAATGAATTTAAATTTGAAAAAATAAAAAAATAAATGTTCTAAACCATGAAACAAAATCTTGATAAAGTTGATCTTTTTGAAAACGGGTCGCCGCCGATAAATTTCCTTTTTGGTCGAAAATGTAAACCTCATCCGAGCTCCCAATAGATGAAAATTAAATTATTAAATTCTTCAGTTTTCAATTCTTCCCAATCGCAAAAGCTGAAAATTCAATTTTATCAAATTTTCTTCAATTTTCTTAAATTCTCAACAATTGAATTTTCATATATTGAAAACTCAATTATGGAAAATCTAATCATATAATTGATAATTAATAAATCTTAACCGAAGATGGACCGTCCACCAAAATGGAAAAACAAAACTTCCTACTTAAAAGGTTTTTGTAGAAACATTTTTAATTACGAAGCAGAAGTAAAAGATATTAACAAACTAAGAAAAAAATTTAGGAGTACTTAACTTGTGTCCAGGGTATCTATTCCGCCTTATTAAAATCAGGCAGCATAAAGCTCTTTTTTTTCTCCTTGATGATCTGGCATTGACTCCCGTGTCAAATTTTGTCAATTACACTGCTAAATTACGGTTTTGACAATTATTATTATCATCAAGATTGAAATTACCTTTTACATGCTTAAATTTTCGTATTATTCAATTTTGATCATTAATATACTTTTCAATTTTATAATCTTAGATTTTTAATTCATTTAAAAAGATAAAAATAAAAAAAGTTGATTTTATATTATTGAAAGAAGCAAAATTGTTATTTTTATTATGCGTTCTTGGATTGTTCATTGTAGTGAAGATTCTACCAATGGTTATAAGTTTTAGAATCTATTGAAATTAAAAAAAAAGCAAACAAATATTTTGAAAACGTGAAACTTCAGAAAAGCGATTGAAGTTTTATTTTATTATATAAAAAATACCAGGCTGTTATTAATTAAGTAAAGTAAATCAAGTAAAAAATACATAAATCCACCTTATAATAAAAAGTTTGTATTAATTGAACTTTGTAAATTTTTAGGTTATTGAAATATAAGTACTCAAAATGATGGACCAAATTCTTTCTAAATTGAACAGAAAGTTTATATCACTGTCGGTGATGATTCGGTAATCCTTAGAGTATCACTACACTTCTACCACTAATAATCCATTATTCTCAGTTAGAGGTTAAGTTGTCACTACACAAATTTTATATTGCGATACTTATTTACAAGCAGTTTTTACACTGTCAAACAAAAAAACAGGTCAACAATGTGAATTTAAAAAGAAGTAAATAAACGTTTTACAATAATGTACCCGCTAATTCAAACTACTACTGCCTACTTGATAATCACGCTATATCACTGTCACATCGTTAAATGGCATGATTTTTATGTATCTTTAACCCACATACTTTTGACTCTTCATTCGGTATACCGCCTGAACAAAACATTCAATTTTTTTGTACTTGAAATTTTTGTTAAATTATTAAAAATTTAATTTCTACAACCTATAAAAACGTGCGCTTCGTGTGAGTTACAAATTAAAACTGCAGAGGGCGCATTGCAGGCAAGTGCATTTACTCAATCCAATCCGATTAAGAACAATTGACACAATTAGCAACAATTTAAACCGATTCAACTTTTGATGACTCTTAATCGTTATAAATCGTGTCCAATCGATTATTTCTAGAAGGGTAGTCGATTCTTAAGTCATAAAAAGGTAATTCTCAACGAATCATATAATAGTTAGTATTTTACAAAAACAAACTTTTTAATTTATGTCAATAAACAGTTAAATTCAACAACAACAAAAAATGCCAATTTTCGAGAAAACAGTGGTAACTTCAAGCAAAACAGATTAACTTGCAACTAAGCAGTTGCATTTTTAAACCTTCAACTAAAGAAGTGAATTTCAAGTGAATTTCCAAGAATTTCAAGAAATTTTTCAGATTTAATCAGACTTTCAAAAATATTTAATAATTTAAAGGGATATTGAAAGTTCTCAAGGTATTTATTTCATGATATTTCAAGGGATTTTATTGAATTTCAACGGATTGCAAAGATATAATTTATTTCATGATATTTCAAGGGCTATCAAAAAGAGTTTCGAAGATTGATGGCATTTTGATAAGATTTCCATGATTTAAAGGCTCCTTAATTATTATTATTATTATTATTATCTTAAGAACTACATTTTCATGACTTATATTAAAATAGTCATAAATCGTTGTAGATGATAATATCCGTACAAAAACTGAATGTTTGGTTTTAAATAGTAAATTTAACAAGGGGAATCCTCTTTAGCTAATTGAGTTCATATTTGACGACCGTTAAAATTTAATAATTTAAAAAAAAGCATCAAGAACTCTACATTTGAGATTAGTTTTATCTGGATAAAAATACTAACATAAAAAAAACTAAACATTAAAAAGATAGTAATGTTCCTGATTGAGCATTTAAAAATTGAGAACCTTTGAAATAAATATTTGCGAAATTAAAATTTTGAAGCTAAACAACTTGGTGGCAAGGATTCGAAAATTAAACTATATATTTCAGAATTTCGCATTCAAATATATAACTTTGAATTGAAAGTATAGAAAATTTAAGGATGAAGAAGTTACTAGGAGTTATCATTACCGTGTAGTATCAAATGATGTCCAAGGTGATTGGGTAAATATTATTATAAAAACATATATATATGAGATTTCTGCAGAAGAAAACACTCAGTCATTTTCACCGGTCAAATTAGAAGAATTTTTAATATTGTATGCCTTTAAAGTTTCAAAAAAAAAAGAAACGTTTAAAATGATGTAATTTCTATTGGGAAGTTTTAAAAATAATGAAACCAACCCTAATTGAACTCTTAGAAACTAAACCATTCCAAACTTCGTTAAAAACTGAAGTATTCTTAAATCAGGATCGTAGAAATAAATCGTTAAATATTAATAACTTTTAAACTAAGGGTGTCACGAAAATATCGATAGCATTGTTGTCGTTTTTCCTAAATGCCGAATGGGTAATTTAATAAAAAAAAATTCGAATGAAAGAATATTGCCAAATTCACATTCACGCGCGTAATAAAGCTGACAAAAATTCAATATCTATAAGTGTACATTTTTTTTTTTTTTTTTTACCAAACTCAGACACATTCAGTAGAACTAAGATTTGTATTTGACAAAAGCAAAGGTAACTTATTGTAAAATATCAGTCAATAGTTGTATTTTTGCAACAGGTGATAAATCTATCACCAACAATAGAAAATTAAATTATCATGATAAAAAAATTAATTTTCAATAAGAAAACTAATTTTCTACGAAACAGTTGGATTTTCAACCAAATAGTTCAATTTTCAACCCAAAAGATCAATTTTTAACTAAAAAAGACAAATTTGCAACAAAATACATGAATTTTCAACTAAAATATATCAATTTTCATCCAAAAATAGAATAGTTAAATTTTCAGATGAAAAAAAATTTTAACCAAAAAGAAAGAATTTTTAACAAAATAGCTAAATTTTCAACTAAAGAAATTAATTTTTAACTAAAAGGATGAAGGTTCAACGAATGAGATTACTTGTCTACCAAGACAAGACGAATTTTCAACAAAATAGTTGATTTTTTACCTAAAACAGACAAATTTTTAACTTTTCAACGAAATAAAATATTTCATCAACGTAATAGTTGAATTTTCGACAAAGAAGATTAAGTTTCTACCAAAAAAGGATAAATTTTCGACATAAATGGAATAGTTAAATTTTCAGTTAAGAAAAATAATTTTTTTCAATAAAAAAACTGATTTTCAACCAAGATTAATTTTCTGCCAAAAAAGATTATTTTTTAACAAAATACATGAATTTTCAACCCAATATTTGAATTTAAGAAATTTTCAATCTAATAGTTAAATTTTTAAACAAAAAAATGAACTTTTAACCAAACATGGAATATTTAAATTATCA
>CAKNWW010335575.1:916-11773 GCA_932074435.1 Andricus kollari | reverse complement strand
CGGCGATTCCCATCTCGCGTCCTCTCCTTGTTAGTGTAAACCGATTATTAAGTGTGAAACATTATGTCAATGCGTTCTTTAATGCCGGCTCTAACGATCATCTAAAAACTTTGAGATAGCTTCAACTGTTCCTATGATAATTACATAAAAATAAAGAAAGAAAGACCAAAAATATTTGGCGTTCAAAAGCGGCTACACCAGGAAAAATACTTACCTGTTTAACACATAAAACAGGACACTTTTTTCGAGTTTTAATGCCAAACAAGACTAAAATAATAATACATTCATGGTTTCATTTATCGTTCTTATGATATTGCGAAAAGTATACGCAGAGGGTGGGTCGAAACAAAATTTTAGAAATCAAAAACAGCACTGATTTTTTTCGATTTTTTAGAAAGAAGTGCAAGCTGAAATTTAAACTAAGTATTAATGTTTCAAATATATAATCTCTATCAGACCCAATTTCGCAACATAAAGCATAAAAAATTGTTTTATCTCGATTTTATCGCTTTTCAAATGTGAGCGACTTTATTTCAATGCGTGGCTGAGTCACTCACTCATAAAAAAAAGTAAAAAGAAGTGCTCAGAAGGAAAAAAAAATACTGAAAAAGTAATTATTCATCAATTTTCCAATTATTTTAAAGGATATGAAGTTATTAAAATGTATGAAAAAGTTAAGAAATCAATTCATTATTATTACAGTCCAAGCTCCTATCATGGCCGCCCGAGCATGTCCGCTTCTCCAATTTCTCGCTCGAGCGCTACCCCCACCACTTTAGCGTCGGTCGCGATCGATGCATTTCATAGCTGACGCTCCGAGGATGTCAGGGAGAGAAACGGCCGAATCTGAAGGTTTTTCTCGGGCCCAACCTTGAATTTGTCAGTCAAACAAATTGTTTATTTTATTCTACATATAAGAAATTAAATATCAGGAAAACTTTTCGTTATTCAAAATTATTTTTAGTCCACTTAAAAAAAATTTTCTTTGATATAAAATCAAATTTATGTACTATAGGGCTAACTAATCATTGTTTATTTTATTTTTCGTCAAATATTTAAAGGCTTTGGATAAAGATGTTCTGGATAAATCTTCAACATAAAATGTGAACGTTAAAACCCGAAGAAAACCATGACAAATTATAAAATCGCGTTCAAAACATATTAGATGTCTGATTTCAGCTCATTTAATATGCGTTTCTATAAGAAAACCGTTCGCAGTATTATTGCGCAGTACAAAACGTGGGAGAGAGTGAATTTCAATATTTCAAATGAACGAATATCTATTTTTACTACTATAAGAAAAGCTTTGCATTGTTCCTTTTTCTTTAGGTTTTACATGTATTGTTATAATTAATAATAAGATTACACGAGTGACGCCAAATTTATTTTATAATTGACAATTCGATGTTTGAGTTTCTCTTTGTTTAACAAAAAAAAACAAGCAATATGACACAGTAATTAATTATGAATGTACTGCACGAGATTGCACAGGTTACGTTAAAAGTGAGGTGAAATATTTGTCCTTTTGACGCTTTGTTTACATTTATTCTAAGAATCGAACATACCATAGCTAATGATCGATTTTAATGTTTTACATACCTTTAATCTCGGCCTTATAACGAAATAATCCAATATGAATCACTTTTGTACACATTTAATGTACCCTAGGTACATAAAACGATGTTCGAGATAAATTTTTAACCTACCCGACGCGCCGCATTAGCCGGAGTTGGTCAGCTGAATTTTTGTCCACGCAGTCGAGCGTGACCGCGCTTAGAGTGGGGGTTTATGGCTTCTTGGAATTATACTCCCCTAGAGCCCCGAAAACGGCCATGCTCGGAGCTTGGACTGTATCTAAAACATACTCATATTTATTCTTTATGTCGCACAATTACATATTATCACAATAGTATACAATTTTAAAATAAGTGCAGTAACTTGATGAATTTTCTGCTTTTTGTAAGTTAAGGAAGGTACTTTTGATCTCTTAATCTGAGTAATTATCAAGAGATACAATTCTAAGTTTGCTTTATAATAAAATAATATGAGCCGATTTCTCCTAGTACAAATTCAAATTTCGTACAAAAATGATTCTGCACGATTAAAATATATCTTTTTTATGTAAAAACTTGCAAATGTATCGTAATTAGTTGCTAGAAAATATAATCCAGTGCACAAATTTCTACAAAACTGCTGCAAGTCAAGTTTTTCATGAGTTTTTTTTACACAAGCTTTGTGAAAAAGGGAACAGTCGCTAATCTTAAAAGATTGAATTTAGAGAAAAAAGAATAGTACATTGCGTACCTAGGAGGCAAACTCAGTATTTTTTGATTTGTTAAAGAGGTAAGTTTTAAACGACAGTGAGAAATCTACATTATCTGCTGTTGGTAAAAAATTACATTCCTACAAAATATTTCGTTTCCTCTTTAATGATGCTTTCCGAATTTGCAGTTCAACTTTTTATTCAGCTATAGTCCACGTTTCACAATTATAATTTTCTTTAAAAAATTCTACTCTGGTTAATTAAGGTTTGATTTTCACGGGCACTTATGAATGTTCTTTAGCGCCTCCTGGTGAGCAGTAAACTCTCCGATAGGAGTAATATGGACGCATAATTGTACTGCTCACATGCGCGTTCAATGTCGCTCCTCCTGCGGTGTAAACGGCTACTTTTAGAACTAAAAAGACGCGGAGAAAACGCGTAAATCATGCCTGGGTTACATAAAATAATTTACAAGAAATAAAGTTGAGTGTGAGCCAGTTTCATTTAATATTCGCTGCTCTGCCCCATTTTATGGTAATCTTCATAATATGACCAATTTTGAGAAATTTTGTTGACAATCTATATCAGGTATCAGCTTCGCAAATAGAAAAAATAATTAAGAAAAAAGGAAAAAAGTCTTTTATATCGATTAAATCATAATTTCAATGAACCGTATCTCCATGTATCTTAAAATATTTACATCTCAAATTCATTCAGACAATTTTCAGAATGAAGGATTAGAGACAAAAAAAAAGTTAAAGTGGAAAGAAGACAAAATAAATAATAAATGAGAACAAAAAGAAAATATTATAAATGCAGAAACAGTTTGATAGAGGGTGAGGTGATAATGCGTTTAATAATAATATACTCGTAACTTGATGAGAAGTGAAAACGTGAACACGTAGCGAAAGAATATAGTTAGTTCTAATTTTTTACTATTGATTTTTTATTTCATTTCGGTATTACTATAGAATCACGGCTTTTCTTAATTTTATCCATGTACTTGCAATTTTTATTTAAATACGTTTGATGTATTATTAAAAACAATATTTAGTGGGTAAAAAAAAGAAAATTATTGTTTTTATACGCATTTTATTAAGAAAAAGTTTCCGTTTTTAGACGTTAAATTTTTAAACAAAAATTTTTTTTTCGAAATTAGTATGTCAGCAATTAATTTTAACTGCAAATTTGGCACAATACCAAAATTTCGTTACTCATAGTATACCGAAATTTTCATCTAACTAAACACATGTAGCCAATCAGCTTCAGTTTGCAAATGTTTGTCGACGGAGCCAGTCCGTATAATTTGAACGAAAACTGTACTTTAAACTTTCTTGGTTTTTTCTACGCGTCTGGCTTCAAGAACTCTATGTGCGTGCATTTAACTATTACTGCATATGTGCTTAAGTTGAATGGCCAGACAAAAGCATCGCTACGCAGCATTGCAATTTGGCACTGATCAACGAGTTTATGTCAAGCACTCTAAACCACCTTTTACAGAATTCTTCTTTCGTACTAACGCTTCCATCCTACTTTCAACGCTAAGCGTTTAAGAAAAGCACTCAGACAACATAATAAACTCCCAGCGGTGCACTGATCAACCAGTTTATGTCAAGCACTCTGAACTACCGTTTACACAATTCTCCTTTCGTACTAACGCTTCCATCCTACCTTCAACGCTAAGCGTTTAAGAAAAGTACTAAGACAACATAATAAACTCCCAGCGGTGCTGCTCTGCTTTGATTCGCCAGATTAATTCAAGGAGTCTAAAACACTGTATACGCAATGCTTATCTCGTTCCAACGCTCTGACTTTAACTCCAACGCTAAGCGTTTAAGAAAGCATCCAGGCAACAAAATCAACTCCCAGCGTTGGAATTTGGCACTAATCAACCAGTTTATGTCAAGCACTCTCAGGTACCGTTTACAGAATTCTCCTTTCGTGCCAACGCTTTCATCCTACCTTCAACGCTAAGAGTTTAAGAGTCACTCATCAAGCTCTCCAGAATCCACCCCAGTTGTATTTATTTATGATAACGAAAACAGCACCGCTAGGGGTAGGTTTTCTGATCCACGTACATTCTTACCTTTTACGCTTAGCGTTGGAGTTGAAGTCGGAGTGTTGGCACGAGATAAGTATTCCTTATAAGATGTTTTAGACTACTTGCCTTAAAATAGCTAATCCGAGCCAAACAGCAACGCCGGGAGTTGATTTTGATGTCTGGATGCTTTCTTAAACGCTTAGCGTTGGAGTTGAGCTCGGAGCGTTGGAACGAGATAAGTATTCCTTATAAGGTGTTTTAGACTACTTGCCTTGAAATGGCTAATGCGAGCCAAACAGCAACGCTAGAAGTTGATTTTGTTGTCTGGATGCTTTCGTAAACCCTTAGCGTTGGAGTTAAAGTCGGAGCGTTGGAACGAGATAAGCATTCCTTATAAAGTGTTTCAGACTGCTTGACTTAAACTGGCGAATCAAAGCCGAGCAGCAACGCTGGGAGTTTATTATGTTGTCTGAGTGCTGTTCTTAAACGCTTAGCGTTGAAAGTAGGATAGGAGCCTTAGTACGAAAGGAGAATTCTGTAAAAGATAGTTTAGAGTGCTTGACATAAACTGGTTGACCAGTGCCCAATTGCAACGCTGGGTATCGATTCTTTTATCTGGCCATTCAACTTAAGCGCTTTGCGACAAACTTGGGATGCAATCTTTTAATGGCAAGTAGCGCTTGTCATGCGTTTGTGAATTAGCTATTTGTGTCACCGATTCAGACAACCAAACGCCTGTTGATAATAGAAATCGAATTTCGCGTTTGAAGCTCGATAACATGCAATCATATGAACGATTCGTACGTTTCCCAAACGCTTAGCGCATCGTCCGAACGCTAAGCGCCTATAACTTCCGACGCGATTACATCCCATTCTTCGTCCGTGCAATTCTTTTTCTACTTAAACTTGCACGAGAGCAATGCAAAAGGTGGAAAAAAAAGTCTGTGATATATTTCACTCCACAGGTAAAAATATATACCCAAATCTGACTTTTAAATCGTCGTAGCGCAAAAACTGTCTATAATTTGAGTTTTTGCCGTAAGGATTTTTTTACCAGGAGAGCATAAACTGAAAAATATCACAAATTTAGAAAATTCCACCGGGACCTTTTTTACCATCTATTTGGTGCGGGGTCATTTTCCGAAAATTAATGAACATTTTGGGTAATTTATGAATTTTAATTTGATAACAATTTGCGTAAATTTATAAAATTCGTTAAAATTTTTAAGAATGTATGGAAATTAAGGTAATGGAAATTAAGGTAATTAAGGTTCAGAATCTTTGGGGAAATGTACACATTTTCTCATCTATTGCTAAACTGCAGAGTGGACTCGGAGTGAATTGAAACTTTGGTTGGCGAAAGGTATTCACCCGGAAAGGTTTCAGGCGGTAAATGGAGACTGGGTTTTTTGAATGCCAGAGGGATGAATGATTTAAAGGAAAGACAATTACGATACTTAGTGCAGTAAGGAAGCTAGATAGTTGACGACTTCATCAAAAAAACAAAAAGGGATATGACAAAAGAATAACATGAAATTGTGAGTTAAAAAACGGACTCGAATGATAGTCAGGAGTAGATAGTGAATCATATGGTAGCCAATGAGTTGGTCTGATTATGAATGAGAGAGCAGCACAGCATACAAAGAAGCATAAATCTATATCTCCTAGACAGTTGTGGGTTAGAATAAAAGTGGGAATCAGAAGATTAATCAGCATAGCGTTTTCCGCTCCTATTGGTGGAGAAAGGAGTGAAGTGAAAGGCGCCTTCGGGGACACTTTAAACAATACTGTAGGTACTTGCGATCATGGGGAAAGAACCATTCTACTAGAACATAATAATGAATGGGCTGGAGTCCAACGCGAGGACACGGGAAGGGTGCTAGGTAATTTTGGAATCCCGAAAACGACTGGTAGCGGAGACACATTGCTGAGCTTATGTTTAGAAAAGAGCTTGTTTATTACAAATACTTGGCTTAGGCATAAAATAATCCGCTTTTACACTTAGTGCAGAGGTGAAAGCCACATTATGATTGATTTTATTTTTACGGATGAGAGACTTAGAGGGCTAGTAAGAGATACAAGGGTTATGAGAGGTTATAAATGAGTAGCGGATCATTACCTCTTAGTTTCAGAAATTAACCTAGATCAAGGATGAAGAAGAAAGAGAATCGCGAATAGAATTTCAGAATAAGATACACGAAAACATGGTCCAAACAATCTGGGAGACAATAATACGCAATAAAGATATAGAGGGTGCATGGTCAATGTTTAAGGATGTTGGATAAATGACGTTGAAAAAGTGTATATTTAATTTTAATGTTTATTGAGATGAAATTAAATTACACTCACGTGTACTTTGGTGGTATCGCAGTCGATACGATGTTGTAAATTGTTAATGGGAACAAGTTTCGTTTGAAAGTATCTCATGAATTCCGAGGGAGCAGACGAAAATTTAGAAAGAGATGGTCGATAGGAGAAGCCAGCTTGATAAAACTATATTTTCTGCACAACACCGAAACTTTTGATAAAATCGGAAGGATGATCCAAAATCCTAAGTCATTATTCTTACTTATTATAATTATAATTTGATCATTTCTTGCGGTAAACGGCGTGAAAGTGAAATCTTGGGAAGACATAATCTAGGAGAAGAGAGACCGACAATATGATGTCAGAGTTCATTCGAAGCAGACGTTGACACTTTTGACCAGGGTCGCATTTAGGGGTGTGGGGGCCCTATGGCCGGCTAAAATGTAGGCAGCGATTTTAATTTACATTTACATTTGTGGCAGCCCCTAATTTGTGGGGGCCCTGGGGCCATGGCCCCGCTGGCCCCGTGGTAAATTCGGCCAAGGCCATATTTGGGAAGCGCTAGACGACTACAGGATCATCCTCCCGTGTGATGCTAACATCCAGTCAAGGAATAAGTATGTGAATAAATCTATAGAAATATTCGGTGGCAAGGGAGGGCTTCTGCAGCAAAACAAGAAGGAAGGCGAAACAGCGAAAATGCGACATTCACTTAGGTCTCCTGAAGTAGAAGAAAACTTGAAGCAGACATCTACTGTCTGTCGACCTTCCCTGAAGCCAAATTGGTTAGGCGCTAGTCCGCCAGTGCGATCTAGCTACTTTTTGAGCATACTCAGTATTAACTGCTCACACAGTTTTCCTTCGACATCCAGAAGACAGATCGGTCTGTACGAGCTAGGGTTCTCTACCGGTTTATCGCCTTTTTTCAACAAAATCAGTCCCGCTCTTTTCCATTTCTTCGGGAATTCCGCTCTACCCGCTAACGTGTTATACGTTCTAAGCACATATCTCGGCCTGGTCTGAGCTACTTCTTTTATCACTTCTGGCGGTATCTTGCCTGGGCCTGGAGCTTTATGCGATTTTATTTTCTTGCTCGTCATTCTAAGTTCTTCCTCCGTGAAATCAGTAAATGCCGCTCACAACGCGCGGTTAAAGATTACTGGGTCGTGGGTGGGGAAGAGGTGGTCCGTCACACCTTCCACCGTTTGCATGGTCATAGTGGGCTTGGGTGGGTTTCCAAGAAGTCTTTTCCTGATTATTTGGTAACCTTTTCCCCATATATCCCTGTCGACCTCGTCGCACACTGCCAGCCAGCTAATTCTTTTCGAAGCTTTGATGACCCTTTGAAGATCCTTTTGGCTCTTTTTAAACTCGCTCCATAGAAAATTTTACTGAAATAAGGGTTACGCTTTTCATTTTGGCAACCCTCGCGTATTTCCTTCTGCTTTGGACGCAGTTTTTACGCAGGCATGAGATTTCCTGGTTCCACCAGTACATCGGTGGTCCTCTTCTATTAGATGTTCTCTTTGGCATGCATTTGTTGCACATATTCTTTAACATAGTAGAGAACCCTTCTGTCTTCCCAGTGAGTAATTTGATCACTGATTCCTGCCGAAGATAGGGTTATGTCTAATATGGATCCGTAGATAGATAGATTTTTTTTTTTTGAAAAGGAGAATTGCAAATGCTTTCTGCACTAACTACATTCGAACTTTAGGGACGAATCCTTAAGGAACGAAGGTGAGTGTGGGACTAACCGAAGCCTTATCCACTAAACGAACTCCTTTATACCTGCCAACCCATGTTCCCGGAATCCGCTTTCGCATTACTCCAGGAACATGGGTTATAGGCATCCTACGCCGTGCTTCGGCGTCCCGCTCTTTTGCCTGCTAGGCATTTTATCTCTTTACACCCAGCCAAGATGCACGCATCGTCCTCAGTAGTGCGGTGGTTCCTCACATCGGGCTCGTCGGCCTTCATCATCTTGGCTGGAGGTGGTCAGGTATTTGCGTCAAGGGTGTTGCCCTTAAGCTGTTTGAAGGCTTAGCTCTCTGTTTTCTCTTTCTTTTTTTTGAATTATTTGCCGAACAGCCCTGTAGGCCTTTGTCCACCCCTCCGTCGATTCAAGGAGACTGCTTATCATGTTTTCTGGCGTGAAAAGTTTGTCTGTCTCTCTGTGAAAAGTGTCTCTGATTTCATGCCATCTGACGCAAGAAAACAGTGTATGCTCGGCATCTTCGACCATTTGACAGTAAAAGCATTTGTCCGTCGCAGATCTTTTACGCTTAAATAAATATTTTTTAAAGCACCCGTGTCCTGATAATCGCTGAGTCAAAAAGTAGTCTACTTCACCATGAGTGCGTTCGGTCCAGGATTTGATAGTTGGAATTAGCTTCCACGTCCAACTTCCATGCTTCCCTGATTCCCATTTTTCTTGCCATTTGGTCACTAAGTTTTCTCTTGTCTCTTTTCGCGACTGTCCCTCATATATCTCTTGTCTTTCCATGGCTAGTAGTTATATTGGAGACAGTCCGGTACCCACTGCAGACCCTTATGCCCATAACTTTCTGGATCCTCTTAAGTTTTCTCAGGGGTTCTTTTGCCTTCAGTGCCCTTAGCCAAATAGGGGCAGCATAAAGTATCTGAGAGTGCACAACACTCGTGAGGACTCGCCTCTTGGAAGCGATTTTGTCTGTGTGCTCAGCAAATTTCAGTTTGGTGTCAAGCCATAGACCGAGCTGCCTTATGCATTTACTTGGATAGACCGTAGTACCTTGTATGCTAAAACATATTGGACCTATCCTTCGCTTAGTGGTCAAAAGTACTGCTTCTGTTTTCTGTTTTCTGTTGTGCTATCTCAAGTTTCCTGCTTTCCATCCACTTAACCACTCGCAGGCATGCCATTTCCGCAATTCGCATATCCAGTATTATCATTCTTTCTGACAGGTAAGACGCTAAAAGGCTTATCAAAGTTTCGTCTATTTTGCGCCTCCTGAGTTCATCCAGGATCACTTGCCACGATGCGCTATTAAATTCATTTTTAACGTCGATTGTTATGATTGCACATAAACGCCTGCATTGTTTCGAATAAGCGGCTGCTTGCTCTGCGGCAACCACAACTTCTTTTATGGCATCCACAGTTTGCCGCCCTTCCCTAAAGCCGTACTGGTTGTACGCTAGACCTCCAGTGTGTTCGAGTTCCTGTTTAAGTCTACCGAGTATTAGGTGTTCGTAAAGCTTGCCTTCTACATCGAGGAGACAAATCGGCCGGTACGAACTAGGTTCCCCTATAGGTTTGTCAGCCTTTCTCAATAAAGCGAGTTTTGCCCTTCTCCATTCCTTTGGAAAAATACAGTTGGTCGCGAGTTTGTTAAAAGTTTGAAGCACGTAGTCTGGTTTGCACTTTGCTAATTGCTTAATTATCTCAGGAGGGATGTACCCCGGTCCTGGTGCTTTCCTATGCTTTATTTTCTCGCAAGCTAATTGTAATTCCTGTTCTGTGAATACATTAAATGTCTGCGTTCGTTCGCAATTGAACTTCACCGCTTGGTGTGTGGGGAAAAGATGGTCTACCACGCCTTCCATTGCACTCATAGTCATTTGGGGACTGGGAGGGTATCCCAGAAGCCTTTTTTTAACGATATCGTAGCCCTTCCCCCATATATCCTTATCTAGTTCATCACAAACTGATGACCAGCTACCCCTTTTCGAAGCTTTGATACTCCTTTGCAGAACTATCTTGCTTTCGACATACTCAGCCCATAGGTGTTTCTCTATTTCTGGTAGTTGTGCTCTTTTTTTCGCGATTCTAGTATGCCTCCTTCTCTTTTCGATGCATATTCTCCGTAGTTGCGCGATCTCTTGGTTCCACCAGTACTTTGGTTTGCCCTATTCAACTTCCCTTGATCTTGGAATGCATTCCTTACATACTTTTTGCAATTCGTTGGAAAATCCTTCAGCTGATGTGGTATATTCATTTTCCATAATTTGCTGTATGGCCTCTTTTAGTTTTTCCTCGTTTAGTTTCTTGCTGTTCCATCCGCCGAATTGGCCTTTCAAAGGTTGGTTTATCTCCTATGTTCTTTACGATCAGATCATGTTGTGCTATCCATTCCGTAACAATTTTTCCCCTGTTGTCGGTCTTCTTCATTCCCCATAGGGTTGGAAATAAATATATGTAAAAATGAAGATATGAAAACATGCAAATAAGTAGAAAACCGTCAAAAAAGAATAAATAAATGTTCAT
>CAKNWW010335572.1:398-17052 GCA_932074435.1 Andricus kollari | reverse complement strand
TCCCTCATTTTTTCAAAGATCTCCGGTAAACAAATGGTTGTATACCATTCCGAATTGACCATCCGACGTTGCTCCAACAGCACAGTTCCTACATGGCCGGTTTTTTCAAAAAAACAGGCAACCATTTGCTTCGAAGTGCTTCGTGCGCGAACAACTTTTGTCGGATTTGGCTCATCTTGGAAGATCCACACAGTCGACTGCTGTTTAGTTTTAGGCTCATAAGCATAAATCCATGTTTCGTCACCTGTTACGATGTCATAGACATGCTTTGAATCACCGCGATCGAATTTTTTCAGCATTTGTTTTGACCAATCCACAGCAGCCTTTTTTGAGCGATTGTTAAGTTATGTGGGATCCAACGGCAACAAATTTTTTTGACAGCCAAATGTTGATGTAAAATTGCTTGCACGATGGTCCCACTAATGCCCAAGGATGCCTGAATCTCACGATAAGTCACATGACGATCTTACATTATTAGTTCACGCACAGCGTCAATTTTTTCTGGGACAACGACTGATTTTGGGCTACCTTCACGACTTTCGTCACTGAGCGAACTGCGGCCACGATTAAATTCGTTGTACCAGCGTTTCACAGTGGCCAAGGATGGAGCTTCATCGCCAAAAGTCGAAGTGAGTTGATCGATGCACTCTTGTCTTGATAATCCACGTCGAAAATCGTAAAAAATCATCACACGAATATGTTCACGATTCAATTCCATTTTTTCGCTGAGACAATATTTTCAAGTCACTGAAAACAATACACGTTATGCTCAAGTGACAAAACGTTCTGAAGAATGTTATGGTTAAAAAGGTCAAACTTTCAATTGGAATCGTCAAATGGCACCTGTAAACACTATTATTGCCAAGGCTCAAAATATAAAAGGCAACCCTAGTAGCAAAGTATAATAAAATTTATATTTCGCGCATTCGATTTTTGGGCCACCTGAAAGCGGTGACTAGCACCTCCTCTGAGCCCTGTCTTCGAGATTTTCTGGTTAACTTGCCTCACATGTTTCGCTGGTGCAATTATAATTGCCTTTTTAATAATTCATTTGTTCTTTCCTTACGAAAAAACAGTCAGAAATCGTCAGAAAAAAGTCAGGACTTCTGACCATTTCTGACCACTTTTGTTACGTTTCTCGACACAAATCGTCAGGAAAAGTCCGAATTCATGAGAAAATGTTCAGAAATCGTCAAAGCCTGGTTCCGAAGGACTATCATTTTATTAGGGGTCGAGGAATAGAATGCCATAAAATCTAATCCCTTTTATATTTTCCAGGTTATTTATATTATTTATTTATATTTATTTATGCATATTCTCTTTCTACTTAAATTTAATTATTAATATTTATATATTAAATGACTCTGAAGCTGAATCGGAACATTTTGTTCGTTTTGACGTGTCTTTTTCTCTTTAGAAGATACATTATATTTATCCTAATTAAAAATTTTGTAGGAAAATTTTTAGGTATCTGAAATCATTGAAACCTGTAGATTCTGAATTTCTAACTTTTGAATATGAATATGCAACATTGAAAAAATTAATTGTTTAAAATTTTTTAATCCTTTTCGGTTGGCCCACCTGCGGTAATAGCCGGCGGCTATTACCGGGGTGGACATATATCTTCATCAAGACTCTGCACCATTTACCTCTTTGAATTCGAAATAACGAAATACAGATTCTGGAATGATTGCCGCTGTTTAGAGGCGGAGACCGCCTTGGGCGAAATGAGTTGTCAACACCCGGGAGGTCGAGGATCTCCGGTCCATCCCCCCCCCCCCCCCGGCCCCTATCTCCCGTAGTCCTTTTAGAAGGGAGTACTCTCCCTCTGATACCCCTATCCCTCCCATTGGTACTGTATTCGTGGAGGGAGGTGAGGATCCGCTTAGGGTGGCAGCTTCCTGCCTCCTGGAACTCAGTCGCAATACTGAATCCATTCTTCAGGACTTCCTGAATAATTCCTCACAACGCCCAGCATCAATGAAAACGGGGCATAAGGACACTTCAGCTTAAAAAGGCCATCCTTATGAAGGCTTTTTAATCTTTGCTAAATCCTAGGAATTAATTTCATTTTGAAGTAATTTTCTCTTTAAGTCTTAGAATATTCAAATCTCTTAAACCTTCTTATTGCTGGTTCTTAATTCTACGTATTCATGTCGTGTTGGGACTCCTATACTGTTACTGGAATTCTATAAACATTCATTATCTTTTAAAATTTGAGTTAACGTTAAACAATCTGAGCACTCGCTAATCTTCTGGAATTTGGTTTTGAATTCTCTGGAATTCTCTAGAATTTTTTAGAAATTTCTCATTAATGTAGAAGGATTTTGCAGGGCATTTAAATTCTTGTATAGCAAGAATTACTGTTGTTACATCCTTTTAATTCTTCATTTCACCATTTGTTATCTTAGTCTGTTAAAAATCTGTTAAACCTATTACATTTTGTTGAATTTTCGTGATTTTTGTTAATCATTGGAATTTGATCATTTCAAACATATTGGGAAACCAGGTTACATTTCCTGGAATTCCCCAAACATTTTTATCTCTTGAAATCCTAATTATCGTTTAACAAGCTGAGAACTCAATAATCTTCTGGGATCTAGTTTTGAAATCCTAGCATCATTGGCAAGTTCTTGAAGCTGTTAGGAAATTATTCGTCAAGTCCCTTAAATTTAACAAAACCCTTGGTAACTATATTTTTGTTATTCTATAAATCGTTGGAAACTTGATAAATTTTGCATCTTAATTAATTTATTGAATGTCATTTGAATCTTTGCGAAGCATTTTTCAATTTTTGTTAAATCCTTCGAATTTCCTTTTCCTTTTTTTCTCTCTCTATTTTCGTAGTCTTTTGAAAACTGCTAGAAAACTCTTGTCAACCTTCTTCTGTAAAGAAGGAGGATATTGTAAGGCATTTGAATTCTTGTAAAGCTAGGGAATGTCTATTAAGTCTCTTAAATATTTTAATTTTGTTATTTTAGCAATAGAAAGGAAGATGTTAGGAAACAATTTGATAAGTCCTTCAAATTTTCTCAAAACCCTTGGAAATTCTATTTTTTGTTGTTTTAGGAATTGCTGGAAATTTTGATTAAAACTTTTTTCCTTTGTAGCCTCTTGAAAGCTGACAGGAAACTATGTGTTTAGCCTCCTTAATGTATACTAATTCCTCGGTAATTCTGTCTTCGATATCTTAGACATTATTGGAAATCTGAAAATCTTGAGCATTTTAACTAACTCTAGGTAGGTTAGGAATCGTCTTAGACTCTGAAGAATCTCTAAAATTGTCGAAACCTTTGTCACGTTTCTTTGCGAAATATGCGAAATTTTTCCAAGCCCCTCTTTTTTCCGCCCTTAGAGAAATCTAGTAGTTGCCAATAATATAACTGCAGTAGATGATATTTTAAGCTCACGATTTAATTCACAATTATTGGATTAATTCTCTCAGATTTGAAATGGAGGCAAAACGGAAACTTATTAAGTTTGCAAATTGGAGTGCTCGTAGTGTGATTGGAAAAAGGGAAGAAGTTGAGTTGATTCTATACCAAAACGACCTTGATGTTCTCTGCGTTTCGGAGACTTGGCTCACATGGGAACGAAATTTTGAGATCAAGGGATATATCACCTTTCGCTGTGACAGTGTGATTGGTAGGGGTGGCGAATCGATGATCCTGGTCAAGAATACCTATTGCATCGATCGGCACGACCTTGCTGGACTGTGGATGGGAGATTTCGAGGTCTTTGGAATAACCTTATCCACGTCACTGGGGAGAATTTTATTCCTTTCCATATATTTGTTCCCCGGACGTCCGAATCATTGAGAAGTCTTGGAAGGGGCTGATAGATTGTGCATAACATAGGGGTTCCCTGGTCATGTATAGGGACTCTAATGCCCACTCTCTTATGTGGGGCTCTCCGAACTCAAACTTGATGGGCCGGCATCTTGAGCCAGCTGTATTCGACAGTGGGCTTATCCCTCTCAACGATTTTGTCCCTACCTTCATATCGGCTACGGGTCAACTTGCCAACAACCTCGATCTTCTCTTTACGACTGCTGCTCTCGCTTCGATCTCCACGGTGAGGGTCGGCGATAACAACTACCACTCTGACTATGCCCCGGTCTTTGGGAGGCTGGACGTCTCTCGTCTTTCTGTCCTTCCTCTTCCAATGGGTTTACCAGTAGATCTTTGGACTGGGAACTTTTTAATGAAAGGATGGAGGGGTTGATACCGTCATTCAGATCGGAGTTAGTAGGGGGAGTCTTGCTTGCAAATATCTATGAAAATTTCATAAAGGCGGTTTTTGACTCCCTGGAATCGAGTGGTGCCTATAGAACTGATTCACTCGGTGGGGAGCAAGCAAGATAGCCTCTCTGGTGGAACGCAGAATGTGACGCGATCCAATCCAGAAGGAGGCTGACAAGAAAGCGTTTCTTGGCAAGACAGACGGACGACGAGATGGAGGCCTTTAAGGTGGTGGACAGGGAAGTCAAAATCCAGTTAAGAGCCATTAAACATCAGTCCTTTCGGACCTTTTGTGAATACTTGGACCCATTTTCGAGCCTGGGTGGAATTTGGAGGACGGTCAAGGTATTGGCTTAACGGTCCGATGATCCACACATGGGAGTGATCACTGAACCGGATTCACCTGCAATTAGGAGCCTCCAGGACGAGTTGGTTCGCCCTGATATACCCCCTCAAACTGGCGATTTGTTTGCGAACCCGGATGAAGAAGATCCCATGAACCATCCATTTTCGTGGAAGGAATTTAAGACAGCGCAATCTCTATGCAAGGCCAAGTCCTCATCTGTCATGGATGGCCTTTCGCACGAAGTCATCCGGGACTTCTCGGATCCGTTGTTGGGTTTTCTGCATGCTGTTTTCAACGGGATATTCCATGCCTCCTCTTTTCCGGAAGCCTGAAGGTACACCCGAGTTCATTTCATTTCTAAATCGGATGGGAAAGGCTTCCGGCCGATATCTCTCACATGTACCTTTTGTAAATTATTTAAGAGGTTGATACAGAGGAGGCTCGAATATATAGCGGAGCGCAACGACTGGATCCCGGAGTTTCAGTTTGGCTTCAGGAGAGACATGTCATCCATCGATTGCGTGGCGTCGGTTGTCTCGGATATCACGATGGGCTTTTGCAGATGCAAAAGCGCGCTTACGCTAGCGTTGGATCTGAAGGGCGCGTTCAAAGCTGTTCTGCCGGGGCCCCCAGGGTGGAGTCCTCTCTCCGCTTCTGTTCAACTTGGCCCTCAGAAGGTTGGGACAACATCTTCCGGCTGGCATAAAGGCAGCAATGTATGCGGACGACTTGCTTCTTTACGTCACGGGTGGTTCGATCCACGAGGCAACTGCCCTCCTAAGATTGGCGACGGAAGAATGAACACCGTGGCTTGTGACTTTGGGGCTTTCAACCTCAGTTCCGAAGTCGCAGCTGTGCATCTTCTCTAGATGTAGGCTAACGGCCCAGGATATCTCCATCAAGATTGATGATACGACCATTCAATGCCAGCCCGCCCTTAACTATGTAGGCATTAGGCTTGATAGGGGATTGTCCTACATACCTAACATTAAGGCTATCGCTGCTAAAGCCTCAAGTCTCCCCTGTTTGTCAGGGCTAGCGCGACGGCTTTAAAGATGCTGGACACAGTACATCATGCATCTTTCAGGGTGGCCTTGGGTTGTATGAGCTCGATGCCCATCACGGCAAAAGCATGAAGACTCATCGAGATAAATTTTTCAAGAGAGAGAAAAAACCTTCTCAAAAATTGAATTCTTTAAAAAAATAAGAAAGTGCATTCGCGATTCGGAATTAACATTTTTTTTTATTTTTTTTTTAGGCTGAATATCTGATATCATAAAACCTAATAGCAGCGAGACTCGGAAAAAATAATAGTGCCATTCGATTCTACGGAAGAAGTTACATCAATTATATGCATTTCAAAAATTTTATATGGATCCAATTGGTGAGGAAGTATAAATAAACAATTATTGCTTATTTATGTGTCACCATAAATTGGATAGGAAAAAAAATGGCCCAATGTATGCTCTTTACGTACTTTTTTCGCAGAATCGAATGTCGCTTTTATTTGTTCCGTATTTCGCATTAGTAAACAATTTGCTTGAACAAAAATTGTTTAAACAACTTCAAAATTCAAATTTTTGTCATGAAAATTATATAATTTTCAAATTATATAATAAACGAATGATAAAATTACCAAATCATTAAATTCCCTAAATAATTAAGATTCAGAAATAAAAATTTGCCGAAAATATATTTTAATGTAAATAATTAGTTAAATAATTAGGTAAATAATGTATTGAATATTTCAAACTTCTTTGAACTATCAAGCACACCGGGATTGATGAAATAATTTATAATTATTTTAAACATTTAAAATTAATTTACTTATTATTGAAATTCAAATTTCGGGAATTAAAAAATCTAAGTTAGTTTAATGATTTGTTAATTGAATAATTTTGCAATTATAGAATTCGATAAATTTGGATTTCTGAAATATCAGGATTCTGGCATTTATTAGTAGTAGTATAAACGCTTATTGTTCAGCCTGTTCGCCTTAAAAAATTCACTTGCTTATACTTTCCTTTTCTTACATAATTTTCCTTAATCTAAGACTGAAAACTAATATACATCCATGCCTTACCTCTAGGATCGCACACTCTTATCGCCTTGCCTTCCTCGCCTCGCTTCGCCTCGCTCGCATGTCCCTAGTCTCTCGCTTCCGCGTCTATTACCTAATGCTTATCTACTATTTAGAATATTTACATCCTACTTATCTCTACTTCCAATCTTATTTACAATCTTTCCTTCTCCATTCCTGTTCCTCCTTCCTTCTCTTCTTCTCCATCCTACCTAATACCTTTTGTCCCCCCTTTCATGCATCAATACCTCCATGCTTATTCCACTCCTTTCCACCTCTATGCACACCTCCAGCCAGTGCTCCACTTTTGCATACCCCTTCCCACACAGTTGACACGTCCTCTTTTCCCTAGAGAGCCAGAACCTATTCAAATCCTCCATGCGCCCACATCTCATCCTCGCTATAAGCCCCTGACTTCCTTTCTCTCCTTTCTCACACAAATATTGCGCTCTCGCCCTTGGCATAATGCACACGTAGTTCCCGTTAAACTTTGACTCTCTTATTCTCTCTTCCCCTGCTGTCTTCTCTCTCTCTCTCTCCATGCCGTTTTTCTTAACCAACTCATATACCTTCCTTCCTTCCTCATTCATACTTCTCACTTCATCCGTCTGTGGTCCATTCGTTCTAAAATACCTTTCCCTTTCAGCCTCCATCCTCCCACCCCCCTCTTCTGCTCTCCTTCTCCCACCAACACTCTCTAACCAGCTTACTTCCCCCCTCTTCCGAAAATTTCTCCTCATATTTACACGCCCGACTCCCAGTTAGAATCCCTATACTCGTTCTCCCCGTCTCCCTCCTGACAATATAATTAGGCGTGTTCCTTGCCAACCCCAATGTCCACTTTATATACCTCTCCTGTGTCCTATTTACCTCTTCACTTTCCTTCCACCCCCATACCTCTACTCCATACATTAGCACACTGCTCACTAGCGAGTCAAACAATTTTATTCTCCTTTCAAAATCATCTGCGAATAACTTCTTTCCCAACCTCCACACCTGCCTCATCACCACATTTGCCCTCCTCACTCTTTCTTTTATGTGACCATCCACTCCCCCATTCCTCCGAAACACGAAGCCCATGTACACAAACTCTTTCACCTCGTGCATCACCTCTCCCTTCCACTTCCACTCCCCTCCCTTATCCCTCCCACCTCCTTTTCTGAACACCATAACCTTAGAATTTTCTGCATTCAGCTTTAACCTGCTCTTATCCAGGTATCTTCTCAACCTCTTCATCATCTCCTTTAAGGCCTCCTCGCCTTTTGCCAGCAACACTATGTCATCTGCATACGCTAGTGACCAAATTCTAATCCATCCTATCCTGTCTCCTCCTACCACCCTGCCTCCAGCTTACTTTCCATATCCGCAATTAAAATCGCAAAAAGCATTGGGCTAAGCGGACATCCTTGCCTTAACCCTCTATCCATCAAGAATCCCTCCAAAATCCCCTCCCCTCCTCTTACCTTATCTTTGGTCTCTTTATATATCTCCCTTACCCTCTCGATCAGGCCTCTCTCCACTCCCCTATCCTCCATCGCCTCCCACAACCTTCCCCTATCCACTGAAGGAAACGCGCCTTTGAGATCTACGAAAAGCGCGTACACTCTTGACTCCTTCTTCGCTAATGCTCTATCCACCACGTGCTGCAGAACGTAGATATTGTCGATAGTACTCCTACCCGCCCTTAAGCCCGCCTGCGTCTCCGGCAATATTCCTTTCCTCTCGACCTCCTTCCGCAGACTCTCCGCAACCACCATCGCGTATACTTTATACGCCGTATTTATTAGCGTGATCCCTCTATAATTTTCCTGTCTATTCCTATCTCATTTCTTATAGAGTGGGACTATTAACCCTTCTCTCCACCTTCCTGGGAATCCCTCCCCCCTCCATACTTTATTCACTACCTCCTGCAGCCTCTCCCTAAACTCTTGTGTACTAAACAGCCATGCTTCGTTCTCTACCCCACCCAGCCCTGCTGCTTTTGACCTTTTCAACTTCCTTATCCGTTTCTCTATCTCCTCATCATCCAACTCTTCCATCTCTGCCTCCCGCGTTCTTCTACTCCCACCATCCCTCTTCTTTGAATCTGAGTCCTGAAATGATTCTTTAAAAAACTCCCTCCACTCCTCACTCCCTATCTTCTCGCTTATACCTACTCTACGCTATTCAACTTTTCAATGTTCAAAAAATTTAATTTAAAGTATTTTCTAACAAAACTAAAAGTCTCCAATAGAGAATTACACATAGACATGTCTATTTGTACAACTTTAAATAGAATATTCAAGGAAACATCATAAGAAGTAAAAATGGTATAAAAGTGAAGGGAATCAAAAGTCAAAATTAAATTTTTACTGATTCAACAATTTAGTTTTGAATACAAAACTTTATTATGAAATCGCTAAATAATGTAATGACAATTGTAATAACAAATTATATAATTTATTATAAATAATTATGCAACTAAGTCAATTCGTGCAAAAAAGATCGATTACCAGAAAAAAAGAAGAAAGTTTAGAAATTAAAAATAAATTTCAATGCGTACCTGCTTCAAAAAATACTTTTTTCTTAAACATCTCCACTGAAGTTATAATATTTGCTTTTCAATAATTTTTGAAAACCTTTATAAGAATTTTTGCGAAAACTAACGATAAATCCGAATTTATTAAATTAATTATTTATGAAAGGCCTAATAAAAAGTGAAGAGATAATAAATACACGAATTAACGGGTTCCGAAAATATAATTTCAAAAATTATATAATCTCTGAATTTTAAAGTGACAGGATTTTAAATTTACCGCAAAACTAAAAATCTCAATAATATCCGAAAGAAAAATTTACGGAACTATATAATTGTCCAATTATTAAATTCTACAAATTTTGTTAATTCCCGAAATTTAATATTGACAAAAATAAATTATTATTATTTAATATTTCTTTAATAACTAATTGTTTATTTTCGTCAAATCTTAAATTTCGAAAATTTGCAAATTGTATCGGAAGTTAATATTTCGTTAATTGCATAATTAAAAATTGTATAATTCAAAAATTATATAATTCGTTAAATTATAATTTCGGATATTTTTAAATTAGGCATTTTTATTTTTCGACAATTAAAAATCTTGTATAGTTATATTAAAGCCCTAAAATTTTATTAGTTGTCAATTTGTATTTTCGTAAATTATGTGTACTACAAATTTTTTAACAAAGAGAAAAAGGCCGTTTCAGTCCTTTAATATGCATAAATAATTCATAATAATGCAAAAATTTTAAATACCCGCTCGACGTTAATTGGGCCGCCTTGCGGTATGCGGTAGAGACAATCCCTTTAAACGAAGCGGCCATGCCAAATTTAGCCGAAAGGTACCGAATAAAGCCGAAGCCACAAAAGTGAAGGTAGCGCCGCCCTTGTGGCATGTGGCCGAAGTAGACCCTTGCCGCATCTAGGTAAAATATCTTTGTTAGAACTTACGTCACGGCATGCCTGAACGGGAGTTGCATAAAAGTTTCATGAACATCTCAGATCTTTGCAGGATCTTTGGGAAGAACATAAATGGGGATGTTTTAGACAAAAATGGAAATATTTCGTTGAGATCTGTCAAAATAAAACTGACTTAAAGGTTTTTCATACCTTTTTTCACTAATTTCGTATCTAAAGCGGCTTTCAAATACTTTTATCAAAGTTACGTATCAGCGAATCTCTACATTAATTTTTGGGGTCAAAGCGCTTTATTTAAACAAAATTTTCTCGCTTATCCGGTGTCGCTATTTGATTTTTAGACAACCAGATAATCTTTGTAAGGTCTAAAAATAGTCTGGTTTTACACAATTTTCAAAAAATTCTTACAATTTTTTAAAACGAGCTAATGAAACCAGATGAGCGGGAAAATTTTGTTTGAATCAAGTACTTTTAGCGAAAAAAACACGTCCATTGACAGCACATTTACTTCTAATTTAAATTTAATTGATACAGTCGCTATACGAAAATGTCGTTTTTACCTGCCTTCTCTTCGGACTATTTTTACACGACTCAGCTTAGTTATCGTAAACTTTTTGTTTGCACTCTTTTTCGTAAGAATTTTTAGATTTGAAAACACTTAAAATTCTTGCATTTAGTTATAATGGAAATCATCTCTCCTGATCCAAAACAAAAATAAAAAACAAAAAAAGGATAAACATAAATGATCAAAAACCAATTATATACTTGCCTGTTTATGTTCGTAAATTATTTTTATCCACAATTTGTCTGATGATAATATTTATTTGGGATTCTACAATTAACAAGCAATGGAATCCATTCATCATGACTTTAAAATCACGTGGGAGAAGTATGAAGTTGGAAGAGCGAATTCTAATTATGACGAACAATTATTGCGGGCTGTTTGTGAATACAGCTCTTCTCATATCTAAGTTGTTTGTCTTTTAAAATATAAAAATACGTTAAAAAACTTCAATTAAGTTTCACTGATCAAGAATTAATTTCTCAAATTAGTGTGCAAAATATTATGATGATGTGAATCTTATTTAAATAAATCCAGAAGTTCACAGCTTCATTAGAGTTATTCTTATTTTTCACCGCAATATAAAGGCTAATTTATAATGATCAAATAAAATTCAATGACATTAAAATTTAAGGAAAGTGATTACGGAGAAATGTTCAACTTATAAAGATTAACCGAATAAAATACGAAAATTAAGCTGCAGTCGTTCAAAAAGAGTCCGAAAAGAAGGCAGGTAAAAACGACATTCTCGTATAGCGACTGTATCAATTAAATTTGAATTATAAATAAATGTGCAGTCAATGGACGTGTATTTTTTGCTAAAAGTTCTTGATTCAAACAAAGTTTTCCCGCTTATCTGGTTTCGTTAGCTCGTTTTAAAAAATTTTGCGAATTTCTTGAAAATTGCGTGTAACCAGACCATTTTTTGACCTTAAAAAATTATGAAGTTGTCTAAAAATAAAATAGCGACCCCAGATAAGCGGGAAAATTTTTTTTAAATAAAGTTCTTCGACCCAAAAAATAAATGTAGAGATTCGCTGATACGTAACTTTGAAAAAAGTATTTGAAAGTCGCTTTGGTTACGAAATTAGTGAAAAAAGGTATAAGAAAACCTTTGAACCAGTTTTATTTTTACAGAGCTCAACGAAATATTTCCATTTTTGTCCAAAACATCCCTATTTATGTTCTACTCAAAGATCTTGCAAAGATCTGAGACGCGCATGAAAATTTTATTTAACTCCCGTTCAGGCACGCCGTGACGTACAAGCGGCGTCACTGGTAAATAGCATATTACGACCAGTGAATTGAATAAGAAAGTAATAAGACAATGCTGCTTACTGGGTTGAACCTGAGGCTACCTGAATTTTAAGTCGTACAATGGAAAACTTTTATCGTCCAGACGCCAACCATATTTCCGTCGGATCGACGAGATCCAGTTTTCTGTTTTGATTCTTATATAAAATGATGTCCTGAATTCAAAAATCTCAGGCAAGTCTCGTCAAATTTAATATTTAACATTAAAAATGTTTAGAAAATAGTTTTTCCCTCTTGTTAGACAAGCTCATCAGAAACAATAGTTATGCCAGCATTTTCAATAATAAACACTGATTCCTCAGAGTTAATAATTTTCAAGGAAACCGAGTTTTGTCATGTTATCGCGTGGCAACAAATTGTCATTTTTCATGAAGCAAATTAGTTGTAGCAAAAAGATTCTTGCAAGAAACTATCGTCAAGTACGTGAGAAACACAAGTACAACCCGTGCACAGAATCCACGCATTAGTGTATCAGTTTATTGTTATCCTTTTGAACAAATAGGTACTAATACATCTTTAACAAATGAAAGTACATTAAATTAAATGGTATGACACTTGAAATGTAAACAATTGTACAGGTGCATGTATTTAAATTTGGCGATTTTGTACCATATCATCATTTTAGTACTATTTTAAGGAATAAGCATACCAATTTTGAGATCTTTATGGCTTTTTAAGAAACTTTTAACATCAATTCAAGGCAAACAACTTCAGCAATCATCCCTACTTACATAAATTTAAACAATTTATCGATAATTTCATGTACACTTGAACTTTTCACGTACTAAACGATAGTTTCCTGTGAGAATCTTTTCTCTAAAACTAATTCGTTCCATCAAAATTGTCTATTTGTTACAACGCGATACTTGGAAATTTTTAAATTTAGGGAATGACTGGTGATTAAAAAAATATTTCTTTTGGATGGTTCCCTTAAATGAGTCTTACTTTGAATGAGGTTATTGACAAACAGATCATTTTCCACTTATTTTCCACTCATTTTACACGGTAATAATTAATTGCGGATATCTCGAGAATGGCACATTTGCCAGAGAAGTGCTTAAGATTTTTTTATTCAGGAGATCATTTTACGCCAAGAGAAAATGACGTCCGGACTATGAAGCCTTTGAGCGATTTGAAAAATTCTTAGACAATAATAGGTACATAAAAATGAGGAAAACAAACATATTACAGCTGAATGATTTCTTAGACTGAAACGTAAGTTGTGTTCAGATTTTTTTGTATAGACAAATTTCAAAAATACTTTCGGGATATTTTTCAAATATTCAAAAATCAAAGAAATCGTAGTACATAAAAGATATTAATAATAAAACTAACTAATATTTGGAAAATTTTCTTATAGATTTATCTGAAGCCAGCAGTGTCACATGTGCAAACGAGACAAACATTACCTTTATCAATTTTCTTTTCGTGGCATAATTATGAAAAAAAAAAGAAAATCCCTTGGAAAAATATAATCAAATCGGATTAAATATTTCACTCCCTCATCAAGGTCAAAGGTTAAAGTCTATATATCTTTGTTGCTTTCGTGCATACAACAAAATTATTCGGACGATATGAACTTACTTTTTTATGAGAAATTTATATTATTAAATTTCGGCCAGAAAAGTAATTTCTGGAATAATTATTCTTCTTTCAGTCTAAATAATATGAGCAATTGCAATGAGATTTGCGTTCTTTTGCTCAGTATATTTTTATATAGAAGAATTTTAATTTCACATAAAAGTTTATTTTTCAACCATGAATTTTATTTCAAATTTTCAGACCTTTATAGCTTTGACCTTATTGAAATGATCGTTTCGGATTTCAAAAAATGATTTATATACAATGACAACTGATTACAAATCCTTTGGACTTCGTTTCTTGTATACAAATTTGTGGATGTCACATGTTAATTTAATTATTTTTTTCCCTATGAAATAAACTGTTTCTCGATTTTTGGTCCGAAAAATAAACTTGGAGTATCAACAAATTTTGAATCAGAAAACGAAATCGCTGCAGGAGTTATAATAGTTTAAAAATCATTTGTCAAATTCCCGAGTTTTTCACGGCGAAAAGGCTGTGAAAGAACATTTAATCACCTGGCTCTAGTAAAAAGTGGGCCAAAAGTTGAATAGGGCAGAACAATCTCAACTTTACAGCATTATTCAAAAAGAATATTACTATAAATAATGAATTGTTTCAACAATTATTTTTGTTAAAGGACCACGCACCAAATATATGGTAAAAAACGTCCCGGTGGAATTTTTAAAGTTTTTGATATTTTCTTGCATATGCTCTCCTGATCAAAAAATCCCTATGGCAAAACTCAAATTATGAACATTTTTTTTGCACTGCGACGATTTAAAAGTAGATTTGGGTACATATTTTTACCAGTGGATTGGAATATATCACCGATTTTTTTTCGATCTTTATGCGTGGTTGTTTATTCAACGCGCAAAGCGTCCATATAATTGCATGATATCGAGCTTCAAACGCGAAATTCGATTTATATTATCAAGAGCCGTTTGGTTGTCTGAATCGGTGATAAAAATAGCTGATTCACAAACGCATGACAAACGCTCCTTTCGTTTGAAATATTGCATCCTAAGTTCATCGCAAAGCGCTTAAGGGGAAACGGTAGATTTGACTCAGCACATAAATGACTGCAGCGACATCTATAACAAAATCAGAAATACAGTCTAGTGCCCCCTGCCAAATGTAAGTGCAAACCCATACCCGAAAATCGGTAGTATTCTGTTGGTAACTTTTTTGACCTGTTAGAGAGAGAAACTTTGCAACGAGAGAGACAGGCAATCTTCAACCATTTTTTTTGCACCCTCGCGTTTCGTTTTAGTTCCCCGACTCGGCTTACCTGCTCATCTGCAGGGAAATATAGAAAATTGACAAATATTTCGTCTATGCAATCCACCTGAGAAATAATGTATTGGCATACCATGAAACAAAAAAATAAAACTCGTAAAATTGCACATATAAACAATTATTAAATAATTTTGGTAATCATAAAAGCTACTTTTATGACCTCAACCACAGCTAAAATACTAAATGTAAGAAAAATACTTGCAAAACAAACCCAGGGGTGTCCAGCGTTTCTGCGAACAAAAATTGTAGGACTTTTCCAAGTTTTCCAGGACAAAAATGAATTTTTCCCCTAAAACCTGATTTTATGGTCAAAAACCGTTTTTTGGTCATTGTTTTGGTTATTGTTACTTTTTGGCAATTTCCGTCGTCTTTATCATACAAATAATTACTAATAGACAATTTAAATATTTCCTATGAAATTAATAATTATTTATTCCCAAAAAATGTAAAAAATAATCGTATTTTCTGATTGAGATGTAATAGTTTGTCACTGTTTGGAGAAGTAAATTTTTAAAAAAATTTTATGTAATTATTTAAACAATTAATTTTTGTTTATTCTCAACATTTCTAAAAATTGACCCAGAGCTCTCCAGTTATTGTTATTGTTCATACAATTAATTATTGTTTTTTTTCTTCCGATTTCCTCCAAATTGAGTATGGATGGCTTACATCTTTTTTGGCGTATCATTTAATAAATCATAAAAGTCATAATGAAATTTAAATTGTAAAAGTGTATTTTGTACTGCTTTCTTAATATTTTTGAGCGGCTAAATATTGTTTAAAGAATGCCACGACGTTTTAAACAGAATTTACGACTCCTCGAAACCATTCAATATTATGTTTAATTCAGAATATACGATTTGAAAAATATTGTTGGAAAAATAATTGTTCAAACAAATTATATTTGTTTAAACAATTAACAAATGGATAATATATTCTTTCTATACACTATACAGTCAGAAAAAAAATTATATGTATTTTATTTCATTTCATTTTTTTAAAGTTGTCGAAAAAAAAGCTTAAGCAAATCAAAATTGTTCAAACAAATAGAAATTTATTAAACATCAAAAGATATGTATCAAAATTATATAATTATTAAACAAAAAGTAGCATAGGATACGAATTTGAGAAAAAACTGAACATCTCTGGGTCAATTTTAAGAACTGTTGAGAATAAACAATAAGCAATTGTTTAAATAATTACATAATGTTTTTTGCAAAATTTAATTCTCCAAGCAATGACAAACTATTACATTTCAATCAGAAAATACTATTATTCATTACATTTTTTGTGAATAAATGATTGTTTAAATAAGTTACATTTGTTTAAAAAGTTAAACATTGTTTAAAGAGTCATGGGGAATATTTAAATGGTCCATTAGTAATTATTTGTATGAAAAAGACGACGGGAATTGCTAGAAAGTAACAATAATACGTAAAAATGTAGTTTTTTGATTTTTGGGTCATATTTGGGGCGCTGTGGGGGGATAAGGGTTGGTTAAAAATGAAAGCTATTAGTATGGTTTTATTTCATAGGTACTTCTCTTCAATCTCTAAAAAACTTGGCACGTTTCGATCTAAACCTGAAGTATGAGTTCAATTTTTCGAAAATCCAAAATTTCCCCATGTTAATTAAATGGGATTTTGAAATGCTCGGTGGCAGATGTTAATATTCCAATTTCGAAAAAAAAAGTTACGGATTTTCTTTCTCCGGAAACGGAAACTTATGGGGGGGGGGGCTTGCCCTCTAGGGTGAAAAGCGTATTTTGGACCACCCTAATGTTCATATTTACTAC
>CAKNWW010335560.1:0-10562 GCA_932074435.1 Andricus kollari | reverse complement strand
AAATTTCATTTACGAGCAAATTTGGTTTCCTATCTAAAAAAAAGTGGAGTATTGATATTTCTTGAAAATCTCGCAATCATTGTTATTGAAAACCGTATTATCTTTTCATATTTGTATTTGAGAACTTGTATATCAATAAGACATTTATCATAATTGTATCGTGATTACAACACGAATTTAAACTGCAATGAGAGGAAAAACATTTGAATGTAGTGCTTTGAGAAAATTCCCATTTGAAATGGGGAATTCAGTGTTGAATGACGTCATATGCGCCAAGGTTCATGAGGATGATAACATTTCTGAATCTCATAATATGTCTTAGCAGAGAAAAATATTTTCGTTCTGCTGCTTCGGAGACCCCTTGAATATGTTTTAACTTGAGCAACATTTATTTTTTAAATTTATAATTCTGTATTATTATTCACCTCCAGAATGTGGGCCTACATAAGATTCAACATTATTTTTGGCCTATAGACATGATTTTTATAAATTTTAAAAAAATAATATAATAATAGACACATAGAAAAGAAGACATAATCTGATGAATACTAAAATTCAGAGGTCTTACTTCTATTGGACAAATACAACTTTTACCCACTATAAGAATCCACTAAACGGGAACAGGATTTTTACTGCCCACTTTACTACGTATATCAACCTTAATCCAGATTTCATCTTGAAAATGCTTGTTTAGGAGAAAAAAATTATTAATTATTTATACCCAGATGTTCAATAACGAGGATATATACTTGAAATAACTCAAAGGAAGATATTATTGATGCGATATAAGGCTTTATTTTATCTTATTACTTACATTTATATTATGTTTAGAAATTTGCGTTAAGAAAAACACATATAATATCTTATTGCTTGAATTTTGGCCAAGGATGAAGGAAACTGCAAATGAAACTTTTCCGAACGCAGTCAGTTGTCGGCAGTCACCAGCTACTTGTATATGAACCGATAATTCTCGTGATCCTTATGATTGTACACCAACTTAAGTTGACGTTTGCTTAGTGCCTGTGGAGGTCTAATATTCGACATGTCTCCTGCGTCCAACTTTATTTTCCTGAATTCATTCATCTAAAAATATGTCAATACAAACAATAATAGGGCATAAAATCTCGAACTTATTTTCGTATATGTTTTCAAGAAATATAGATACTCACCAGGCCGTTCGTAATGCTATGACCAGAATCGTCTATGAACCAAGTCACAGATTCCGAACATGGTGGATAATCTAAAGAGCCTTCGTAAAATGTAAAGGGTGACAGCCTATCAACGAAAATATTTGTGAATAGAAACGCGGGTATCTCTGCTGTTGAATTTGGAGATTGCACCTTATGTAAGTTTCTTTCCAGGTTACTAAACACAGTGTCCGAAGGGGCATGTGCGCTCTGAAATTTCAAGGTTGTTTCAATCAATCACTATTTAAAGGTTGTGTAAAGGATTTTATAGATTAAAGGGCATTTTTATAACTTCCAAAGAATGTTCAAGAATTTTAAAAAGTTTTGATGGATTTTAAAAGATTTGAAATCATTTATGGTATTTATGAAACGACTGTTATGGACCTGCAATGTTTTAGGGTATTTTAAGAGATTTCTAGGGAATTAATAAGATGTACCACGGATTTCAATAGTTTTAATGGATTTTAAAGGATTCAAAAATATTGAAATAAATTTGTGGAAACTAGAAGTGAAAGAGGTAGTAAGTATGGAAAAGTTACCTAATAGCCGTCGTATTTTCTGACTTTTAGTTTTTGCAATATAATATTCATTTAGCATTACAAACAAAAAATAAATAACTTATTGAAAAAATGTATTTCAACACATTAATTTACACTTCTTACCCCGAACCATATGTTGAATACTGCAAGACCGCCCTTTTGTGTTTGAGCTTTCTCAAATGATTTCAAATCTGTTCTATAGAAAAACATATGCATCTCCACCGTATGCCTATGGAACAAAAATGATTATATGATATTTATTATTCGAAGTTTTTTCAGTGTTGACGACAGTAAAAATATTAAGAGAGAATTTTTGACTTACCATATTCTGTGTTTTATCTCAGGATCGTCAAACACCTCATCAGCCCACTTTTTATTCGTGCGGTTAAAAGAAAATTATTGTCATGATTATAATTTTCAGTAATGGTGCCATTAATTACACAATAAATCAATATTATTGAAAAGTTTATTAATTGATTTATTATTTGCATGTTTTACTAATGCATGAGAAAGGTTTTATTATTTCACGAATGGAATAATCAAAAATCACAAGTTAATTTTACATAGTAAAGTTATTTAGTAAAAATATGTACTAATTTGTTGGCAATTTAAGCCATTAAACAAATGATAAACTTTCCTTGTCGATTGTTTTTTATATAAAATTCGAATGTGAATAATTGTTATGTTTTCATTTTGAAGTAACAGCTTGTGAATACTTCATGTAGGTTGAAACGACGTAGTCTATTTATAAGTTTTAAGACACTGCGTTCTCAGTTTGTCAATAAAGTTAAAAGTGTTACAATATCCCGTTATTTGATTAAACTTTTCTACTTGCTACTTTCTTTAAATTGAAGAATTGAAATATCGTTAGTATAATTAGTGAATTTCCATTCATTTAGACCTGAGGATTATTTAGAAATTTTGTAACATTTACCTTTTTTCGGGCCCAATGAAAAGTCGTTTTTTCAAGTACGTAATTCCCATGAAGGGGTCCACCAGTACACCTCGGAGGTTCTCCGGACCAATCAGCTTTCATTTCTACTATAATATAGAAAGAATAAAAACGTATAATAAATAACATGAAGCAGAAATAAATTTATAAATTTAAATAAATAATGTTTAATACCAGTGTGGCCAGTATTCTTTATGGTCAGTTTCTTTGGTAATTGCTGAAAGTTTGTAAGTTGAAGTGTTTTATTATACTGGGGAAAATCAAAACTGCCATCTATCTTAAGAATTATGGGAGATTGATTTTTTCCATTGCATTCCGGATATTTTTTGCCCCAGTTTTTAGCATCCTTATAACTGTATGCGTCTGTAAGAAACAAATAAAAATTATAAAGCTTTGCATAAGAAGCAATTATCTAAATTATAACTTTTATTATCTGGATAACTTTTAGAGAATGAATGTTTTTTTGTTATTAACATTATACAATCATCTCTCCAATGTGCATGTAATTATATTTATTTTTTTACATCGCTAGTTAGAATTAACATTAAATTTTTATTTTAAAAGAAACGATGAAATATGTTTGGAAGGAGTTTGAAAAATATCACTTACCCGTTCCTAAGATGAAACTATAAAGAATAGCCGTTACCAAGTGTAGCTGATTCATTTCGAAGCTCTGAATACACTAAAATCCTATGAAGAAAACAATATTACGACTGTATTTGTAGACGTAAATTTACACTCCTACTTCTTTCCTGATTTTCTTGAACATCCAGCGGTGATATGACCAAATTATAAATTCTACTAATCAAATTCTGGTATCAGGAAAGAAGAATTCGCTCTTGAAAAAACGACTATATATAGGCCAAGATTATTATCTCTCTTATCTCATTTTCTCAACATTTACTGTACACGTTATTGTGTCGTGAATTTAGTTTTGCACACGTTTCTAAATTTCGTCGCATTTTAAATATGATGATAACATCAACAGAGCACACTGGATTTTTGAGTAGGAGAGCACCACCCCACCACTCTACGATTATTATCGATGACATGTTTCAAACAATAGTCAAGTGTTCAAATAGTAGCTTATTAATAAATGGACAAAACGTAAAAAATTTCAGAAAAATCCTCAAATATCTATGTACCATTAATACAGAATAAGTTAGCTAGAAACAATAATAATTTGCTAGCGAGAGATCGTAGTTATTGCCAGAGAATCGCTAAACTCATTTTTTCACTCAAGGGGTTTTCTGAGACCCCATAAAACCCATAAAATCGTGAAGGAAAATGTTTAGTTTCAACTTGATTCACCTAATATTGACGATTCTCAATAAAGTTTACAAAATAATATTTTTTATGGAAAATACGTGTTAAAATTCACGGGGCTTGCGGAACGCTTAAATACAATTTTTTAAATCAAATCAATTTATTTGTGGATTCGAACAAATTTTTAGGCGATATACATGCAACTTAAAAAAACTGGACCACCCTTATGTTGACGCTTCCTATTATAAAATGAGATTATTTAATACTTTAGCATTCCTAATTATTGTTGACTTTAAAGGTCTAATATTTAAAATTGTTTTATCTTTCATGGTTCAATTTGATAACTTCAAACCAGAAATCTCAAATTAGTCTTACTTTGTACATTTTTCAATCAAAAAATTACTATTTTTAGTTTCTAGATAATCTGATATTAAAAGCGTTTGAAATTAAAAAAGAAATAATTTATCGATTGGAAATGTGATTTCTATAAGCATTAAGAAATTGAAGATTTTTAAAATATTATAATTTAAAATTTAATGATAATATACTTTGGAAGAATTCATAAATGAATTTTAGTCTTTGTTTCTGTTGGATTCAAAATAATTGTTTGTCGAAAACATCACGGGTCTATTAGATATGAATTATTAACTATGCATCAACAAATAGGAAGATTTAATAATGTGTTTTTCCGTGTTATTCTGATGTATCTAGTCATAATTTGTGTTTTTTTCTACTATTTCAATTTAAAACTTTGGAATTCAGAATTCTAGTATAATTTTCCACTAGAAAATATTTGTTTGTAAATCTTTAAATTTATAATCAGTAAATTCAAACCATGCTGGGTTTGGAATAAGTTATGCATGATTATTTTGTCTAAAATGGCTAAATTTTCAATTTGTCATTTTCAGTTTACGGGACTCGAAATCAGAAGACTTTTGTATGATATTTAATGTTAAGCTTTATCGTATTTTGTAGCGTTTCTGTGCAATGATTTTTAGCTTGAATAAAGTGAAGTGGTGTTGATTTCGTGTGTCAATAAATTTTTTTTTCCATTTTAAGATGACGTAACCGATTCACAAGTTTCATAATATTACCTTTTGTATTTAAGAACGTGAATATCAATAAGACTTTTGTCATGATTGTATCATAATTGCAACAAGAATATCAATTGCTAGTTTATAAGAACTTATTTGTAGATAAAAAATTTGAAAACAATTATTCTTTGTGGCTTCACTATGTAATTCAAATTGTAATCCAATTGAACTATTTGGTTAAAAATTCCTGATTTTCAATTGAAATTAAATCGATAGAATTTTGTTCTTTTGGTTTGAAATTAATTTTTTGACCTGAAAATTTGGCGTCTTCATTTTTGGCTGAAAAACATATTATTTGCAGTCAAAAATTAAATTATTTGTTGTATTATTCATCTATTTGGTTGAGTATTAAACTGTTTTGTTAAAATTTAATTTTTTTCTTTTCATGCAATTGGTTGAAAATTCGTCTCTTAGTAGAAAAATCATTTGAATGATAGAAAAGTCGTTTTTTTGGTAAAAAAAAGCTCTTTTCTGACAAATTTATCTTTTTCAGTATAAAATTTCACTATCTTGAAAAAATTCGTCTTTCTGGCTTAAATGTTCGAATGTTTTAAGCTGATTTATGAATATTATAATTTTTAGTTTAGGGGAGTCGAAATAAAAAGACTTCTGTGTCATGTATGCTTTTGAGTTTGATAAAAGTTCGTAATTTTTCTGCAATATTATTCACAACATGAATAAGCGAAGATAATGTAATTATCTACTGTATGTTCATCATCTATTGGAGGGTGGTCTCCCCTACTATTTAAAAATTTATTCTTGTTGATTTTCATTTATTATTTGTTCGTAACGGGACAGTCAGAGCAAAACTGAATATTGCAGGAAAAAGCGCAACTGTCTAGCATTCCTCTATGTAAAGATAGTAATAAACAATAAACAATAATCAATTGTTTGAATAGTTACACTTCTTAACTTGTATTATTTATTACCTCACTAATTAAAAAGTAGACAGAAATTAAAAAGAATTTAGGAGAAGCCGGCACTATCTAACATAAATAAAAGAGACGATAGTTACAAACAATAATAATTTGCTTATACGATTAGGTTTGTTAAATTGCTAAAATTATCACCACACACTAAGTGAAAAATGGATAGAAAGTGGACAATAATAGAGAAAACTTCAAATTTCTAGCATAATTTAAAAAGAATACATTGATAAAGAATAATAAATCGTTTGAACAATTATTTATGTTAAATCCGATTCATAATTGGCCCGTTCTAACTTGAAAGTTAATTGTAAGAGAAAATTGCTAAAAACAAGGAAACCTTGTTTAATAAATTCAAATAAACATTTAATTATCAGTGGCAAACAGAATTTTATGTAGTATAAAGTATTTGCAATAACAGAAGCGAGAAAAAGAATAATAAGTGCCAATAACTCGCAAAACCTAATTTTTCACCTGATATTGACGATGCCTAATAAAATGTACACAAACATCTCTTTTACATCCTCATCATAATGAGAAGCTGTTAGATTTCTGTAAAATTGTAGCCCCCCCCCCCGGCGTTTTTCAAATTACCACCTTTTGAAGAAACTTCCTCAACCAAAAAAAAAACAGATTTTTACATAATGTCTGTCTGTCTGTTAGTCTGTCCGTTAGTCTGTAAATTTTTAGTTTGTTAGCACGATAACTTTCGAAAAAAATAACAGATTGGATTGGCCTTTGGTATACTCTTCAAGTGTCCTAAAATGAAGGTCAAGTTCGTTCGCCAGCTATTTTGGATGATAATTAAAAAAGTGTGCTCACTTTTAGAATTTTCATGCAAAATAGCTGCAAAATATGCAAAATATCGTTTTTTCATATGAAAATAAATTTTTTTGATCTGAAAATTAAACTATTCTGTTTTCGGTTGCAAATTATTAGATTTTAGTTGAAAGTTCAACTAATTGGTTGATCTTCTCTTTGGAAATTTAATTTTGGTATGTCTTTGTGTTTGCTAATTGAAATTATTTTATCTGTTTCAGGTAAGCATTTTCAATTTCTCTGGATTTGTGTTAATTGCGGTAGAGCGTGAGTTTCTTTCTATACATTATTACAAGACCTTAACTGAAAATTTAGCCATTTTTATTCATAATTCACATTCCTTGATAAAAAATTGAACTTTTTCAGTAGAAAGTTCAATGATTTGGTTGAAAATACACCTTTGCAGGTTGAAAACTCAACTATTTGGCCAAAAATCCAACTAATTTGTTGAAAACTTAATTGCTTTGTAGAGCATCCGTCCTTTTCATGAATGATTCGTTTTTTGGCTGGAGAATCTAACTGTTATTTATTCGGAATTCCCACTATTTTGAAAATGCAATATATTTCGACATTAAATCTTATAAATTTAAAGCGTTTCATATTGAATTCAATACGGTACCTATTCTTTAAATTTGAATCAGTTCCAACTGATCCATACCTTGAATTCATTCACGGATTGAAGTTAGTAAAAACTTTAGCTGATTCAAATTTAGAATTGTTATCTGTTTAGATTAATAGCTTTAATCCTTAAACTAACATTACAATGTTTTTCTTAAATTAATTTTTTGGAAAGACGACGCAAGGTACGAACAAAAAATCAATAAACAAAAGTTGTTCGTCCAAGAAAGATCTACAAATTTGTCGCTTATTACTTTTAGGTAGGACGACTAGATTTTCTTTTAGTCACAAAAAAATAAGATGAAAAATAATATAATTCAATTTTTGGAAATACTTAAAAAGGTACGAAACGAAAATTAAGATACGAAAGTTGTTCAATATAAAAAGATCTACAAGTTCGTTATAAACTTTTGTTTTTAAAGTACTAAGATTCATTATACGCTTCACCAATGCATATTATAAATTGCAATAATATGAATTTATTGAAATGATACATTTTTCAGGGTAGAGGAGAATTCAATTTAAGGCAAAATAAAGAACAAACATTTAAGTAATCATGATAAATCAATTTTGTATTTTATTTTGCGATATCTGAATAAGGAATCCCATGCCAGGGTAAAGAATTAAATATAATATACATTTTATATAATAGCGTTGAAGATAATGCAGAAAAGTTCGCATTTTTTCAATTAGAGACAGTCTAACTGACTCTTGAAATTTTACAACATGACCTCCAATTTTCTATACTTACGTCTTTCATGCTTATACTTTTTTAAATTACTGTAAGCATTTATAAGTATATTTATTCATTTGTATCGATCGTAATCAAATAATTTAGATTTAAGACGTTTCAAATTGAATAAATTCTAATTCATCAATTGTAAATCTAATTTCTGTAAGCATTTTAAATTTGAAAACGAAGATTTTGAAGACGAAATTACTTGAAATGTATTGATATCAGCAAATAAGAAGTTCTAATAATGTGCTTTTCCGAGCTATTCTGATGTACATGCCCATAATTTTTTTAATTTGTATGGGATTCCAATTTGAAACTTTGGACTGAATAATTGTGAAAAAGTATAATTAACGAGTAAAAAATACTTTTGTGTCAGCTTCTAAATTTGCAATCCTTTGATTCAAGCCATAAACAATTTTTAAATGTACATTGTTTTTAGTGATTTCAGAATTATTAAGTTTTTCCGTGTATTCAATTTCTTGTTTTTTGTTGTTGAATGTTTGCAATTTTAAATTGCACAATTGGCAGCTGGCTTTTCATTTAATACTTTATATGTCTGGGAACTTAAAATTTTAAATCAGTCAATTTCTAGTGCTGGCTAGATTTTAAATCAGAAGAATTCCAGTTTGGTAATAAATTGTATAAGATTATCATGACTAAAATTGATAAATTTTAAAGTTTTAGTTTACGGGACTCGAAATCAGAAGACTTCTCTACCATGTTTGCTGATAAGCGTCATCGAATTGCGTAGTGTTTCTGTGGAATTGTTTTTAACTTAAATAAACTAAAGTGAATTAGATTACGTGTGTAGATAATTTTATTTTTTCCATTTTAAGGTGATGTAACTGATTAACAAGTTTCACAATATTACCTTGTGACTGCGTCATTTATAAACTGCGGCTTCTTTTTTAGTAAAGTAGCAGATTATTAATTATTTATATTTGTCTAATTTAGATTCATAAAAAATGACCAGAAAACATTTTGTGCACCCCAGAAGAAAACCCGAATGTGACCAGGAATTTTCTGATGGAGTTTTAATGGTCATCCTCTAATATTCGTATTTAAGAACTTGACTGTCAATAAGACAGTTATCATAATTGCATCGTAATTGCAACCCGAATATAAATTGCAATTAGAGGAAAAATATTTGAATGTAGTGCTTTCCGGAAATTTCCATTTAAAATGAAAAAATCAGTGCCGAACGACGTCATGTGCATCGAGGTTCATGCGGATGATAACATTTTTGTATCTCATAATTTGTCTTAACACAGGAAAATATTTTCGTTCTGCTGCCTCGGAGACCCCTTGAATATGTTCTAACTTGAGCACGATTTATTTTTTAAATTTATAATTCTGTATTATTATTCACCTCTAGAATTTGTGGCTACAAAAGATTCTACATCAATTTTGGCCTATAGAAATGATTTTTATAAATTAAAAAAATAATAATAATTTTATAATCAACTCATAGAAAAGAAGACATAATCCGAACAAACTAAAATTGGGAGTGTTTACTTCTGTTGGGAAAATACAACTTTTACCCACTATAAGAATCCACTAAACGAAAACAGGACTTTTTCTGCCCACTTTACTACGTATATCAACCTAAATCTAGATTTCATCTTGAAAATGCTTGTTCAGCAGAAAAAATTAGTAATTATTTATACCTAGATGTCCAATCACTAGGATATATACTCGAAATAACTCCAAGGAAGAAATTATTTGATGCGACCTAAGACTTTATTTTATCTTATTACTTACATTTATATTATTTTTAATCATTTGCGTTAAGAAAAACACATATTCGATCGCATTGCTTGAATTTTTGGCCAAGGATGAAGGAAACTGTAAAAAAAAACTTTTTCCAATGCAGTCAATTGTCGACAGTCACCGGCTACTGGTATATAAACCGAAAATTCTCGTAATCCTTATGATTGTACACCAACTTAAGTTGACGTTTGTTTAGCGCCTGGGGAGGTCTAACATTCGACATGTCTCCTGCGTCCAACTTGATTTTCCTCAATTCATTTATCTAAAAAAATGCCAATACAAATAATAATAGGGAATAAAATCTCGAACTCATTTTCACGTCAGTTTTCAAAAAATATAGATACTCACCAGGCCGTTGGTAATGCCATGACCAGAATCGTCTATGAACCAAGTCACAGATTCCGAACATGGTGGATAATCTAAAGAGCCTTCGTAAAATGTAAAGGGTGACACCCTATCATCGAAAATACTTGTGAATTGAAACGCGGGTATCTCTACTGTTGAATTTGGAGATTGCACCTTATGTAAGTTTTTTTCCAGGTTTTTAAACGAACAGTCAGTAGGGGCATATTCGCTCTGAAATTTCAAGGTTGTGTCAATCAACCATTACTGGAAGGTTGTTCAGAGGATTTTATAGATAAAAGGGCATTTTAAT
>CAKNWW010335558.1:6000-17706 GCA_932074435.1 Andricus kollari | reverse complement strand
CTTTTAGAATTACTTGGCAAACTTTGATTTCACAAACTATGTTGATTCTACTGGTAATTTTTTACTTGGCGAAATTGTTCGAATCGTAGATGTTTTTGGTGAGATCCTCTTTTAGGTTTACTAAATTCGAATGAAAATAAAAAATTTTAAGTGAGAAACTTTCTCGAAATAAATATTGGAAATAATAGATATGTATATTGTATAATGAAGTAATGAATATTGAATATCCATCAAATATATATTTCAACTCGTCTTAATTAATACTGAAAGCAATATGAAATTTTCACCATCTCGGAAATAAACCGCGAGGAAATGAGGCGGTCAATGGTACGAATATTGCTTTGTTTTTCACATTATCGGAAAGCCTAATTTGGATCCATTATAAATCCCAGAAATAGAAGTTGAAAATAAATCGAACTCATTATAAGAAAGAAAAGCATAGGAGACTCCATCTCAAAGATAAAATTTCAAATTTACTTTGATCGGAAAAAAGAAAGCATCTTGGTCCAATTAAAGTTCCTATTTTTCACTTTCAGATCATAATTGAAAACTTCACCCGATAAAATGATTAGAATCTCTCGGAAAGAAGAAATAAGCTCATAAACATTTATCATAGGAAATAAGACAACAATTTATTTGTAATTATCTTCACAAGAGTACAATTTTACGAATTTACAGCAGAAAGATAATGGATTAATTAATTTTTTTCAGACCTGCGGTTACTATTCCTTTTATTCCACCACTTCAACTCAGTGGCTCGGAATTGAAGAACCGAAGCTACATATAGCACAACGCGGTACAGCTATCATCAGGGCTGACATTTGTTGCCGCCACGGCTCCACGGATATTTTATCGACTTTCATGTCGACCTTTAGGATGGGAAAAATGAAAAAGAAAATTTCAGTGATGGATATTATAAGAAAGGAGGCCAAGTTTCCATTTTAATAACGACATTTATAAGTGTCTGGAAAATAAGGACCACTTATGCGAACTGATAAAGTTGATCCAATTAGTTGCGGTGTTACCACCTATGTGTGAGTTATTAAATTAGATTTGTGAAATGAAAACGAGAGATCAATCTCTTCATGCAACTTCAATTAAGTTTCTGCTGTTTTATTATAAAAAGTATCAATTCGAGTTTTGTGAATCAATTCAACTACACTTTACAAATTCAAAAGTGCAAATATTTTCTTTACGAATTGGATCAAATACCACTGTAATTCTTGTATAAGTTTGATTAATTTGCTGACCATTTAATCTCGATAAATAATTCGTGAAATACTACTGAAAGTCGCACAATTTATTGCTGAGTACTTGGAAGTTTTACGAATTTCATGAAATTCAAACTGGTTTCAAAGCTTTAGAGAAACGGAAAGTCGAGTTATTTGCTATATAGATAGATGAAGGAGAAACGGGGATCAAGAGATCCAATTCAGAGCAGCGTAATTATTAATCGACATGGTAATGGAGACACCGGCTGCTCCAAGGACCGTTTCAGCAATCAACGTTGTATGGAAATGTTAGCCTGATCGGATCGTGGACTTAGAGGGGGATGCAATATAATCGGCGTGGCACCCTACACGATACTGAATTAATTCCGTGCAGATAATTTTCAATTATTCAGGCTGCGAAATGATATTTCGATGGACCCACAAGATTAGCAGATCTGTACTCAAATCTCCTGGTTTATAAATAGGCGATTCGTACTGTAGTCCCATTTTCAAAATCATTGAAATTCAAAGGTATTATGGGTAGATGATAACTACAAATTATTATTTAACCGAAATCAGCTTTCAGACCCCCTTCACGTCAAAACTAATCAATCATCAATTTGAAAAGGTACCTGGTTTATTCAACACTAGCTTTTGAATAATAATCTTTAACGCCGTTTGCAACATCCAATATTGCTGAGATTAAAATGTGGAACTGTAACATGTTAAGCCTTTCCAATAATTAATTTTTTTTTAATCTGGATGGCATTAAGTTTAAAATGTTGAATTTAGTACGTAATCAAATTTTTACAAATCTGCTTTCAATGCTTTTTTCAAGACGTGAATTTGAAATCATTTGACTTTAAATTGTATAATATTAACATGCTCAAACACGTTTTTGAACAATCTATTCCAATTCAAAATTCTCTAATAATGAAAGCTATAAGCGTGGAATTGGTGAATTGTTATATTTTGAACCATTGTAACTTACGTTTTTTAGATTTGCAGTCTATAAATTGACAATGTTCGATTTTTTGTGTCTTCAACAAATATTGTGCACAATATTAGTAGTGTGCCATTTTTAAACTAGAATTTTTGATCTGTAAAATTAAGGTTTCAAGATTCAAATTATTTAATGCGGAATCCTTCCATATTTAAAATTAATGTATTTAAAATTAACCAAGTTTAAATTTTTTCAAATTTTAAACGCTTTTAAATATAAAATTATTGTCTCACTTTGAATGCTTTACTTTTTATTAAAGATTTGTATACTATAAATATAAAATTGCTTATTTGCAAGGGCTTGCATCTTAAAATTGAAATGCTCATGAAAAATGTCTGTAAACTGCGAAAAATATACAAAATTAATTAATGACTTTTTGGTAAACATTTCACTCGTTGCAAGTTATTGTAAAAGAAACAATGATTAAAATGTAAATTTTTAAACATGAACTTTCACTCTATGATATAAAGAATATAGTAAAACGAAATTACAAAAAACAATAGAATCGCTGAAACATCAAGTTGAACGGACGGATAGACAGGTAAAATGAAGACAACATACTTAATTATTATAGATTTATAAATTTTCAATCGGTATTGAAATATGGTAAATTGGTAATACTCGCTACAACTGTTAATTATTTTTTTATTGTTTTAAAAATGTAAAGAAATCTTTTGTTATTATGCTAGAACCAGCCGTTAGGGGAATAATTTTTGGTGGGAAAAATTGTATTTTTAAGGTGCGGTATTTATTTTTAGGCGTGAATAAAATACGTCCTTGAAAACTGTGGCGTTTGTGTTTTGGATCGTTGGAAGATGATCGATCGATGTTGAAATGACGTCACATCGTAACAGCCATTTCGTAATTACGCCGGCAGTGATTCGTCTCGTCTTATCTATCGAGGTTCATCAATAATCTTCTTCGCCCGGGAACCGTCAGAAGCGCTACCGCTACCAAGTTCGCGACTTTCTTTACGGTTCCGCCTTGTTGATGAGACTAGAAGGGGCGACGCCTTGTTTGTGGTTTTAGGCAAAAACGCACTCTCATACAAGGAAGAGTGGTGGTGGGCGGAAGGCCTTTGAGGATATTACATACCTTTCTGAAGGATATTAAATTCTGAGATTTATCTCGCAACCCCTTGCCTTCTTTTCTGGGCTTGGCTGCGCGATTACGAAATCCACTGCCATCTCCGACGTCAAAATCTTGTTTGCTGGCGAACTCATCCGGTATTTTCTCCAATAAAAGGTTTTCATATTCCTGTACAATTTTTTGTTGATTTTAGCAATATTGGGATTTTGTTCTTTTACAAACAAAATTGTTTGAGTTAGTGGCTTGTGGAAAAAACTAAGAAAAAGAATAATAGTGTTTTCTTTCAGTTATTCCTTGAGTAAAAAGTATGTACTTAGTGGTTTAAGGTGATGGGCCAGGCTGGCACGTGTGACTGATTCTTTTCGACGAACCTATACTCATAAACTAATAAGTCAAATGGCCTGGCATAGAAAATTCATTGGAGTTATTAGTTTGAAAGATCTTCGAAAAGAATTGGTCACGCACTGCAAAAATGGCTTGGTTGGGGCCACAAGATTTTTATTAGTACATATGGTATTAGCCAAGATAACTAGTTCGATGGTGAAACTAACTAACTATTTTTGTGTGGCAACAATTCATCGTTAGTACTCATACGTAGTTCATATCAGTAATCATAGTAACTGTAAGCCTAACAAATCAAAGTTATGACATTTAGCACCAATGTATTTTCCAAGAAATAAAAGGTTACAAGTTTTTTTGCTTAGTGAAGTTGGTAAAACTGAAGCATGAGCAGTGCTGCCAACATTCATGCCGTAATATTGAGTCATGTTCACGATCATCTCATTATTTAGTATTTCGGAGGTTTTGAGAAAGTTGATCACATTATCACATTGATTAATTATTCACATATACTTGAAATTCAGAATTTACCGGTAACCTGGCGATCAGAATATTCCTTTGAAAAACCCCAAGGTAAGTAAAAAATAGTTCGTTAGAAATGGAGCTTTCAGGACTTCATCTAAGTAATATAACAACTTGACACCGATGAGTTATCTAGGTAAAAATAATTAGGAGAAAGTCATGTCAAATCCACGTGGAATTCGAATAGAAATATACTATGCGTTGTCGAATCTTTTCACAACAATTTTTTTTGTGGATCTCCATTTGAATTTACACACATCAACGCTGAAAAAAATGGTCATTTGAGCCGATTGTTTAGTTTGTAAGATATGGTACTGCTATTTTATTAGTTGGGTCAACCATTTTATTAGTTGTTGGTACTAATTAAATAGTCGCGGCTCCTAATTGAATTGTTGCGCTAATTAATAAAATAGCTGTATGAACTAATATATTGACAGTAACATATCTTACAAACTAAATAGTTTTCCCGACGAACCATTTTTTAGTGAAGGACAGAAAGATATTAGGTTAGTTAAGTGAAATCTTGAAAGTTTCAGGTGTAGCCCGAATTAAGAATTTTCAACTGAAGCTATCTTAGCAAAACTAAAAGGTATCGCAAGATATTGCATAGCCGGTCAGAGCGTTTAAACAACAAAACATGAGTTTATTGATTTAGCAGGAATTTTCCGAGTTTTTATATTCACATTGAGGATAAATTGATTTTTGATAAATGATGTATATTTCCTTTCAGGAATAGTAACTGTATTAATTTTAAAAGTCAGGATATAATTACTTTAAATACTTAAAATAAATAATTTAATAGTAAGACTTAATACTTAAAGTATTGAGTACAACTACATGAAAATGGTTATCTACCATCGGAAGTTGCTGCGTCAACATTAAAAAAAGTAAGGACAACTACTACCATTCTTAGAAATAAAAGTAGTAACCACAACCCCTTTTGTGGCAGCGGCATATGCTACAAACTAAAGTAGTTGTCCCTAATTCTTCATTAGTTGTCCCAACCCAATATTTTTTCAGTGTGTAATAGTCTGGTAAATGCGCTTAAGAAAAGAATTCGGTCTCTCGGTGTAAGGAAACCATTGAGTTTATGGCCCATTATATTCATACATTTTCATGGGCAAAAATTCTTTCTTTACCTTAATCACAAAAACGATGAATTTTACCCAATAAATAATTATGATAGAGAAGACACAAAATGTTTCCCAAGAGCAACAGCTGACGTTAAATAGACTTAATCAAGATCTAATCATCGCCTCCGATTCTGATATTAATTTTCGTTACCTGTTCATTTTTCTCATTCTCGTGAGTTTGAAAGAGTTACCCTCGCAAAAGGGGTGCAAAGTAAACCGAGTGGCGTGTGACGTGTTATTTACCGCCTTACTTATATACTGCAATCTCAGCTCGACGCCTATCCCCTTTCTTCTTTACTCGCCTTCTCTTTCCCTCTATTCGTTTCTAAACTATCGCTTTAGTCTTCACCTCTTCCTACCGAGTTCATCCACTTCTTCGAAAGAATCTGACGTTTGAAATTCGCAACGAGACATTTCAAGCAAAAATTCCATCGCTTTTCATTCTCTTTTGGAATTGATAGCCGACACGGTATTCTAGGAAAGAAGTAGATAAGTCGCAATTTCTTTAAAGGTACAATGGTTGGTCACCTCCCTAATATGGGCTACCTCGTTTAAATATTTTGACATTAAAAAATATTCACAAATAAAACTAATATTTAAATAGTTATCTTGTAGAAAATTATTGTTTTTTTTTTTAAATTGTAACTAAAGGTTATTATAAAGTTTTGCATTTCAGTTTAATTTGTTTATTAAAGGGCGAATAGATTAGTACTCTATCCTTAAAATTATATCCGTATATCGATAAATGTGTGGCCAATAAATCGTGAATAAATCAAAGACATAATGACTGAAAGCCTAATCTGAACCGAAAATGAATAATACCTTTGCAAAAAATCATTTTAAACTATTTAAACCATGTACGGACTATACAAGTAACGTTTGTTACATTTTCTTAAGAATAATGAGCGAAGTAATTCCAAAACTATTCTAACCAATATTGTGCAATTGCGCAACTTAGAGGACTGTTCTCTAAAAGTCAGGATTCTATAAGGTAATGAGGCCAATGACTATATTTCACTAAATTTCAAGGACCAAATAATTAAATCATTCTTATGTGCTAACCACTACTTCGTGGCGAAACATTGTGTATTTTCGAATTGTCATTTATAGTGGTTTTCATACATTTCTAAACTTGAAACATTTCCTCAGCCACCAATTATTGTAACAATTACCCTACTTCTTCATCCCTAAAGTTTCTCGATTAATTTATTTATTCTATAATTTATTAATAGTGAATTCACTCAGTATTTAAAATCGCGATAAGCTGTCACGACAATTTGCTGAAATGTTATTAGAAACAATTGGCGCCGAAATAATTTCTCGTCACTTAAGTATCATTACTTCTCAAAATAATTCCAGCATTCTTCTTTGTCTATCAAATTCACTGCACGAATGTTTTGGCAATGAAGAATAGAATAGAATAGAATGTGAATAGAATAAATGTATCTATATAAGTGATGAACTAAACTAAAATTTTCTTTTAGATCATAACCGTAATCATTGCGGCTGAATATATAGTTGTAGATAAAATAAATTAATATCGAATTTAAAGTTTCAGCTGTAGGTTTTTTAACATGGACAGCTTTATTTACAATTGTCTTATTTTGAGAGAATGATGAAAACAACAAACTTTTTTTCTAATGATTTCAAATTAAGAACCTCTGATTTTGAAGGCTTTGCTTTCAAATTAAAAAAAAAATTACCAATAAAAATCTTATATTTCATTAAAAGAAAAACAAGAGGATAATGATAGCAATTGCTGCCAGCTAGGACACTCTTTTTGCATCACCTCGCATATCAAATCTATTCCTCTCTTTCTCCCCCCACCCCCTCTCACTCTGTCGCGCAGAGTATAACTTTTTAATTTTTTTGAGTAACAGGAGCACTTGAGCCAGAAAACATACATGTAACCCTTACAGGTGAGTCATAGTATCCCTATTATATATTAGAAATAAAACTGAACCTATTCCCTTCTTAGATAATTTTGTTTCAACTATGGTTCACATTAGTTTCTATACTATTTTCTAATCATATAACCATCTGTATGATAACGAAACCAATTACTGAGAGGAACTCGTTGTAGAAGAAACAATTGAGTTTTTGTGACCTAAAACTCAAATATGTTATATTTTTAGAAGGAGTCCAGAAATTAGCCTCAGTTAAGCTCTAACGATACAAATTAAGTGTTTGTGCAAAAATAGTGAAAGTAGAAAGAATTTTTTATCTGACATCGGATAATAGGAACCCCCATGATAATGGTTCGTTTACCCTATAATACAATACATATAACATATTTTCATCCTTCTAAACTCAAATAAAAGAGACAAAGCGAATCTGACTCGAATTTGGAAAAGGGACAGTAGGATAGAGAAAAAGGTCTCACATTTTTAATTAAAAAATAAATAAATTCCCACCATGAACTAGAAAGCCTCGGCAGAGAGAACTTTGGATCAACACAAGTTTTGGGTCCATGGAGTTCTATAGAGTTATTATTTTTCGTTATTATTCGAAGTGACAAATCGGTTTGTTTCAAAACAGTAATAGGCCCTACTTATCTAAAAAAAAATTTGTAATTTTAGTATTTATGGAGCAAAATGAGGCAATTCAATTTTTAGTTTGGGTCCTACTTCCTACGCCCTTACATGTTTTACTATTCTGCGGAAGCGCTGCAATCGATAGATCCCTTATGAAAAAGAAGTATTGGTAAGTATTGGATCTGATACTTTTTTCGCAAATAAGTATTGGAAATCTAATACTTTTTCGCGAAAGAAGTACTAGATCCAATACTTGCCAATACTTCTTTTTCATAAGGGATTATCAACGAAAATTCGAAAATTCAATTCGGAAAGAAATGTTAAAATGTTCCAGGTTATTTGTTTCATATCAATCTCAACATCGAAACTGTATTTGTCCGAATCAAACTTTATAAATTTTGAGCAGGGATGAAACTGAAAATTGCATTTGCTTAAGTGTCGGAAAACATTCAAGAATTGAATTCGGAAAAATTTTGAACATAATTATTCTTTTGTTTAGAAACAATATGTTTGATATTATTGGCTTTGGACTTTTTATTTCTAGTACTTCTGTTATCTCTTTATTAACTTAGGCTTTCCAACCATTCTAGCCCTTTCATTACTTTCTGCTTACCATTCTGATAAATTCAATTTTCGTTTTTAGCCCTGTTCAAAATTTCGAATTGTAAGTTAGATTTAGAAACGTACATTTTGGAAGTTGAAGGTGGAATAGACAAACAGTTTAGAAAAAATAATTACTCCATAGAACTCCATGTACGCAAAGCATTTGTTGACCCAACGTTTTTTCTGCTGAGACTGCAGTTTTTTCTGCATTTTTGAAAGCTACAGGTCGTCCTTATCCTTCAAATAAGCCATCAAACATTTCTGTAACACGTATAGGAGAATTACCATTTAAACTACAGGAAACAGCCTCACGCAATTCCTTATATGTATAGAATATGCCCTTTTTAAAGTATTTTATTTCAAGAAAACTATTTGAAAATGAAGAAAGGTTATTCCTATATGATAGAAGTTCTTGTCTTATAAATTATTATCCTAAAAAATGAGAGCAGATTTAATTCTAGTATGAAAGATCTCGTTCTGTTATAGAGCACGACCCATGGGAAAGAAATTGCAGGTCTATCTAGTAATTATCTTTACATCGAGCAGAGTCCTTCGTGGCTGATTGCACGCGTGGAACGAGAAGATTTACAACCCCTAAATCACCTCCAGTAGGACGTACCACTTTTCTTCCTGCAATTTTCCTTCTCCTTCCGCCCTCCTGAACCCCGCGAGTCTGCTCGCATTTAGTGCAGTTTACAGTTACAAATATTAATTCCTCAGGCTCGGGCATCGGGCGTTTATCAACATCTCTAGTTCGCTGCCACACATAACTCAGGATGTTTAACACGCGAAGCCTGCGTGACCGAATGAGGGACTCGAGTTTATTCGCACTCCCTCGTCGCCCTTTCCCTCCCTATCACCAAAGTAACCGAATTTAACTTTCCGCATAATTGTAGCACACTATATACTGCTCATTAAGATAAAATAGACGATTTCCAAAGAGTGAAAATAATTTGGGATGAAATTTAGCAAAATAGCCCATTATTCATGATTATAATAACAAAAATTATAAACAAAATTCCTGAGTGCTCAAAGAGTTCCCTTTTACATATGAACTGAATTGAAACGTAAATTTTAAAACGAAAAAAATTTATCCTAAATATAATTCTAAGTCGTATCTTTCCCAAAAATGTATTAATAAGCTTAGATTTAAGAAACGATAATTTGAAATTGCAAAAGTAGACGAAGCGGAGATTCAACTAATGAATCGATGAACCTATTTTTGGAGATCCAAAAAAAAATTAAGGGGCATTTTTTGATATTGTTTAATTGTTTATATACATTCAAAATGGTTCGGCTTAAAACTATGCTGAGCGTGTAAAAGTTACGAGAAATAACGAAAATAAATGTGAAGAAACGTTGCGCCTCCGTGGCTTCATTATTATTCGATTTTTTCTCATGTACTTTCAAATTTTACAAGAAACGGGGCGACCATTTTTTTTCATTCCTGCGAAAATTCGTATCGAAGGGACAAAAATCACACCCGAATATGATACGTGTAACTGATGCAAGGGTGAAACTCTAAAAGTTGAAAGAATTCGATTTTGAATCTCGTGTAGAAAATTATCCGGAAACTATATGGGGCCAGGATAGACCGTCCTGACCGCTAGTGTGGCTCACTCAAGACGGTCCATTACGGCGCTGAATAGAAGTGAAATGTTTTTGTATGGTCAAACGCTAATCTGGATATGATAATCTAGCGCTAGTCAGGACGAGCTAATTTAGCGCTAGTCAGCCGGTGTTGTGAAAATCTAATTTAGATGGTTGACGTTAAAAATTATTTCAAAGACTGTCTGGATGATTAGAAAAAAATTATTTGTTCTTAATGTAAATTTTTTATTTTTCATACTTTTAAACACCCAGGGTATTTCTGAGAATGTGCAACAAAATATTTGTTTTCAAAACTTAGAAAAATGGTTGGTCCTGATAGGCTAGCCAGCAACCGATTAGGGCTCGAAAAGACCGTCTACATCAGACGATCAAGACAATGCCCGAAAGTCTGCTCCGATAATTTTCTACACGGGATTGAATTGGGAAAAAGTATTTGCGATGAACAACAATTTCTTTTTTCTATTCATATTAATGATAATATATGTCAAAATTATGACTTGCGAGATTAAGAAGAACAAAATATGTTAACTAAAATTTCATCATTATTATTTTTTTATAATATAATTAACTAAGAATGAATATTTACCAATATCGAATTCTAATTTCATTGCTTTTTTTGTGCACTTAGTTTGTATATAATATCTACAGAAGCGGACTGAGATTTAATATTATTTCGAAAATTTCAAGGCACTTTAAGAAATTCAAACAAATCTAGCGGGATCGCAAAGAATTTCCCAAACTTTTTAAGCATTTTAAAGGATTTCGTAGGATTTAAAAGGTTTGAGAGTATTTTTAATGCTTCCAAGGGACTTCACAAAATGCGAAAGGACTTCTAGGGGATTTCAATAGATATAACAAATTTATAAGGATTTTTTAATATTCTTATAAATTTCAAATCATTTCACAAAAAGAAAGAGTTTTCGTATAATTTCAAAAATTTGAAGCGCTTTTCAAATATTTCAGGGAATCCCACAGGATTCCAGACATTCTAAACAGTTTTAAAGAATTTTCTTGAATTTCGGAAGATTCGGAAGGATTTCGTATAAGATCTATACGATTTTAGCATATTTTAAAAGATATAAAAGGATTTCAGGAAAATTTCAACATTTCTATATATTCCGAAGGATTACTAAGAAATTTTGAGGAACCTTATTTGCCTTCCGAGGATTTTAATGAATTTTAAAAGCTCTCAATAAGGTATTTTAATAAACATACCAGGATCTCAAAGAATTTCGTAGTAATTCAAATATTTCAAGAAATGTCTTTAGACCTCATGTCATTTCACGGAATTTTATAATATTTCAATGGATTTCAAAGAATTTATTCACAAGCATTGAGGAATTTTGAAGGAATTTAAAGATTTAAAAAGATTTTCAAATATTTCAAGGTATTTCTAAATATTTTTAAATTCTTAGGACATTTAAAAATATTCCAAGAAATATATATTCCAACCAATTTAATGGTATTTTTAAGATCTTGAGGAAGACTTGAAATAATTTGAAAAATTATAGGGCATTTTAAAAGATTTGCAGGAATTTTCAATATAGATTTATATAAATTGAAGGGATTCCAAAGGATTAAGAACATGTTACGGAATGCTCAAATATTTGAATAATTTTCAGGGATTTAAACAATTGCCATGCGGTTTATTAGAATTTTAG
>CAKNWW010335555.1:521-14639 GCA_932074435.1 Andricus kollari | reverse complement strand
CTGAAGCTGGCATTACTACATGTTTTTGATCAAAATTACCGGGCATAAAATTTTTTTTTTGCAGCATAAATTAGCACTAAATAAGCACTAAATTATGGTATAGTGCCCATATCGATATGGCAATGTTGTAATTCCAGCTTCCGGGACCTGACAAAACGAGGAATTCTTTAAAAAAGATGAAAAGAGGGGAATCGAGGAAAGAGAGTGCAGTCCGATATTGATAAGCATTTACATACTATAGATTACTATATATTTCATACATATATGAATTGAATTTATGTTTCTTTAGATACAATTTAAAATGATATAAATTTTTCACTGAAATTAAGAATCTTCAAGCAAAAAAATTAGTTTTTAACAAAGTAGTTCAACTTTTAACCAGTAAAAATGAATTCTCGAAGAAAAATGTGACAGTTGATGTTTCAGTACAAAAAAATTTTAATTTTTAATCAAAAATAATTGAATTCATTCAAAAAGGACTAATTTTTAACAAAATACGTGGACTTTCAACCAAATAATTTAATTTTCTACCAAAAAAATTAATTTTCAATCAAGAATGGAATATTAAATTTTTAGTTAAAAGAATTAAAAGGGGAAGGAGTGTGAAGTCTGATATTAAATAGTATTTTCATATCATAGTTTTTGACGTTGAAAATTGGAGCATTCCTGTTTATTGAGCGCATTCCAATTATAAGGTTTAGAATGGAAGTTGGAATTCGAAGTACCCAATGAATTCTGGCAAACATATAAGTGAATCAAACTCGAAATTAAGTTACTTAATCAGAACATTCTACTGGACACAAGGTTCCAAGTCACTGCGTAAAAGCATCACTGTATGACAGATTTATTAGTTTCGGACTGACTTCTATCCTATATCGACATTCTCCATGGACTATATTCAAGAAAAAATATGTTTATAATTATATTTTTAATCTAAAATGAGATGGGTTAAAATGAATAAAATGGCCTTTTTCTTTAAAAAAGTGACTAAAAAGTCACTTGAAAAAAAGTCACTAAAAGTGATTTGAGATAATGTGGTAGTCCTGAATGAGCTATTAAACATTAACATTGGCGGAAAAATATGATTATATTCTAAAAAGAAATAACAGTAATCGATTTTATAAACAGGTTTGACTGCAGGGTAAGAATATCCTTAAGGATGTACTCTTCGGAGAGTCTATCGCAAAATTCAAGAAGCCTTTATTATGATTAATAAAATCGAAGCAAACAAGCCCATTTCTATTCGCTGCGAATTTTGAAGGAGAAATCTAAACATCCTTTAAGGAAAATTCTCTAGATTGAAATTGTTTAATTATAATTTTTTGTTTTCGTGCTTTAGCTTCAGTTTGTAAATAAAAGCTGTCATTGCTAATCCAAATGATCAGTAGGGGAGAAAATGTTATGTTGAGCGTACCTAAAAGAAAAAGTGAATTTAAAAGAAACATATTCAACCATAAATAATATAAAAATGTGCTTTCGGTAGTTTCATTGGCGCCAGTCCTTTTTCAAACAGGTCGGGCGAAACTTTTTTAAGTACACCCCTCCCCCCTTTCCCAACTGGAATTTTTTATGAACAAAAAAAAATCGATGAAAAGGACATTTTCTATTTTGTACTTGACAGGGTGTCATTTGGGCATTTTCCAATTGGAAGTGTCAAATTTGGATATTTTCCAAATGAAAATGTTACATTTGGATAATTTCTAGTTCAACGGGTTGACATTTGGCTATTCAATCCAACTTTAGACACTTCCCCGTTGAAATGTTACAAATTTGAAGATTTGGATTAAAATAAAAATTTCCTCGAACAGAGCGATTAACAGAACACATTACAGTGATTTTTTCTATTTTAATGCAAAGATTAATTTAGTTTATTCTAAAAAATATTTAGCAATCATTCAGAAAAATAAGGGGATAGATGTTTCGTGCAGGTGAAATCAAAACTATCTTACGAAAGGAAGCGTCTTATTTTAATTACGCAATTTCAGAAACATTACGAAAGTTCGATTAAATAATATAAAATTGAATCATTTCCTTTTTCCAATTTTTTTTAAGACTTTCAATGTTTTTAAAGAATGTGCAAATCGATTTTATCTATTATTTGAAAAAAACTCCATGATATGATGAGGGGTGGAGAAATTTAAATTTAAAAAATGTTGTAATAAATCGAAAGTTGTGTAAGAATCTAAAAATATATAAACATATGAACCTAAAGGATTTGACTAATTAAAGTCTGAAAAAAGATTAAAAAGATTTTTTTTTAATTTCAGGAGAAAAATGCTTAATTACACTTATTCTGTGGTATCATTTTTTTCTATACCAAAAGGTTAATCGCATATTATTGAACATTAAGCTGCACAATATACAAGAGTACACATAATATATATGATTGATTTTTTTTGGCATACTTTCGTTATTCGTATTACTTAATATTATCAGTAATATTCATAAACTGGCCTGTTGACAAATATAAACTTATATGTGCATAATTTGGACTTGCGAACGTTCCGTTTTATTTTACTTTCTTCCCTAACATAATTTACCCATTTTTTTTACTTTTTTGCCCACTATTTATAATTATTTAGAACTAATACCTCATCGCTATGACCCCCCACCCCCTTGTAACAGGTCAAGCAGCCGCTCGACCTGCCCCCGGGCAGGTTCAAATAAGAAAACATAGATATAATTTTTTAAGTTTTTGGAATAACTAAGTTTTAAAGGTTTACAAAATCAATTTTTGTTAATTTTGAACTGTGGAAATGCCCTTGATACTAAATTACATATTAACAGTTTAATTTTTGAGGCCTTAACACTGAAGCTTTTTGGTTTCAAAAGCTTAAATTCGAAAACATTTGGTTTGGAATTTATTTTTAATCTTTGTAGGTTTCCAATTTCAAATTTCACAGTATTTTTAGCTTTAAATTCACATATTAAAATATTTTAGATTTAAATATTCTGAATTGTTTGGATTCTCTACTTAAGATCTAAATACTCTAAATTGTTTGGTTTCAATTTCAAACGTATAAAAATGTCTGTTTTTTAAATTCTTTGAAATCGTATAATATCAAATTAAAAGACTTTATAGGTCTACAATTTTCAGATTAAAGGACTTGAAATTAAACAAGTTTGATTTAAATGCCTCCGAAATAAATTCAAAACAATGACAAATTAAGACAACAATTTCTAAAATTCAAGCCTTAAAATTAAGAAGGTTTTACAGCCAGGCTTTGCAAATTTAATTATTAACTTTTTGAAAATTGTCAAAAATTATTCAAAATGAAAAGAATAAAATTGTGTAATTTGAACACTGGAATCATATATACCAATCTTGTTATGTATTTTTTTAAATTTTCAATGTAATATCTTAGAATTGTCCCGGTTTTAGTTCCAGATTAAAAAATAATAATTTAAAATATTTTATTTTAAAATGTCAAGAATGAACAATAATTCTAAAGGAAGTTTTAAAAATTAAACTACTTGAAATTAAAAAGGTAAAACTTGTGTTATTTGAAATCGAAATACATACATAATTGTTCTCTTTCATAAGTCTTAATTTTGTAATTAAATGTAAAATTGTTGAATTTTGAAAAGTATAATTAACCATTTAATATCTTTTAATTTTTAAACGATTTTTGGTGACTAAAATTATTTTCAGTATTAAATGAAGTTCGGATATGTTAAGTTTCAACGTTCCACCGTACAACTTTTTTCTTTTTTAATGTTTCCCATTTAAAATTACTTTTTATTTTGAACATTTTTTTTAGAATAATGCAATTTTAAAATCTTAAAATTTCAATAAAATTTGTTTGTCATTTTAAGCGATGAAAATGACGGTGAATTGATTTTTTTATTTAAAACAAAGTCAAATCAGTTTTATTTCTTTCATATAATAACAAATTAAGAATTTCAGAATTTCAGCAGCTTCGAATTGGAAATTATTTAGATTGAAAAGTTTTTAAATTTTAATTATACAATTTTGAACGTTTTTAATTAGAAATGATTTACTCTCAATTTTTTTGAATTTTAAATGATCAAATTTTCATTATTCTAACCGGAAAATATTTCAATTTGTAACGTTTTCAAATCGTCATATTTTTTTATATTTTAATCTAAAAATCATTTAATTTCGAGATTCTTCCATTCAAAATAAAATTATTAAATTTTGTATGCTTTGAATTAGAAATTATATAATTGCAACCCCTTTCTAATGAAATTGTAAAATTTTAAGATTTGTACTCTAAAACTTTTCAAATTTGAGTGCTACTGTTTAAAAATTTTATAATTTCCAATTGTCTAATTTTAAATGCTTATATTTAGAAATGATCCACATACTACTATTTTCCAACCGAGCAATTCACGCCTACCCCGAAAGGGAAACGGCTTAATGGTATAATAATAATAATAATAATAATAATAATACAAGTTCTGTTCTTTTTCATTCCTTTTAAAATATTATCCATTTTCAAAATGTTATCTAATCATCATAATTATTAATATCATTTTTTTTTAATAATAGATTTTCAAATTGTTTATATTTTTAATGATAGAAAATAAAAAGCCAGATACGTGAACGCACGCTCAGCGCTCGTGCATTTACTGCTATTATATTTAAAATTAATTGAATTAAATAACTTACATTTAAATTACATGGCTAACTTGTAATAAGTTATTTTAATTTCAAGTCAATGTAACAAGGTAACATACGGTGATAATAAACAACTAGAACCAGCACATAACCTGACATGCGATTCGTACTAATTTCCCACAGTTTCGTAAAAAAATCGCAATAATTACTTTCCGCATAAGAGGTTTATTTATTTGAAGAAAATGTTTTTCCTAATTATAAGCTTAAAAATAAAATATTATAAAACTGTTGAATTAGTCGGGTTAATGTCAAGTGTGCGTTATTTATCGATTGGTTTCAATTTCTCCGAAATTAACGAAAAGTTACCGCAAAAAATCCTATAAATAACATTGTAATAAAAATATTTTTTTAAGTCAAATGATTGTCAATTTTTCGATCAATTACATATTATGCAAGAATTCTTCCTCTCCCGCTTATGATTTTATTCTTCGAAAGTTTCAGTACAACTCTATTTAGTTGGCTTTTTTTTTTTAAATCGTCATTAGGGTTGGATAAGAATTGTAACTTTTACAGTGCAAGTATAGAAACACAAAAATTCAAGTCATAAATAAAGAATTTCAACACGAGCTATTTTATAAATTAGTTAAAAATCAGTCAACTTTTCTCGATATTATAAATTATTTAAAAAATTGATTAGTTTTAAAGCGGACTATACGTAGTAAAAATTCTGCGAATTTCGAGAACATTTAATTTGAATTATTCAGCAATATCATGAATTATTTTTGATATTTTGCAAATCTATCCTAGATTATTAAAATTACTACCAAAATTATATGAACCCGTGGGTTGAAATCTCACATTGAAATCTTCAAACTGTAAGTAAAGAACACCCTTCTTTTGGTTAATTTAATAACCATTATGAATGATAAAGTAGCTATTACGATCTACACATGTAGATTTTTATCTACACTCCCCCAGAATATTGAAATATTTACGAGTTTTCTCCACTTAAATTCCCATTAAATACACAAACATGCTACCTATTATTACCTAAATTTTCTTGTCAATAAATGGATATTTCAAAACAAATATGTCTCCTTTTCTTATCAAGAAAATTTACAATAAATCAGAGATGCGTACCTGTTTTAAAAATATCGTGTCCCTAATTTTAACGTCAAATTTTTATAAGATCTCGTCATGTTTATTCAATTTTTAAAAATATAGCTTTCACCTTGTTTTGGTTGGCTATGGTATTACTAGTGAATTTTCCCTCCAACATTTTACTGAGTATAAAGTAACCACAAGAAAAATAATATCGATTAAACTTCAGTTACTTAAGAGACAATTTCCTTCATCTCTGACAATTTCAACATTTTTATAAACTTGCTTTGTTATCATTTTGCATATAAAAAAGTGAGAAAAAAAATCAATATTCTTTATTCATAATGTGTCCCCTGAGGGTTTACATGACTTCCATTTCTTACAATACTTCCGTCTACATATTTTATAAAATCTTATCCTTACTATTTACAGTGATTTACACCTATTTACAGAAAATCTTATATCTAGAACCTTATTTCTATTTTTGACGATAGCGCAATTTCACAGAAAAAACAAAAGGTAAAAAGCGTTTCAGATAAGAGCGCTAGGGGTAATCTCGGCATGCAAAAAATTGAAAATCGGCAAGGGTAACATAAAAGAACACTAAATTTTCGTTTTACCCTTACCGATCTTCATTTTTTTTCGAATGGCGAGATTACCTCCAGAAATTTTACATGCAACACTTTTTACCTTTTGTTTTTTCTGTGTTGGGACGTGTGAGCGAACGAGAGAGCGAGTGATCGAAAGCGAGAGTGCGAGAGAGAGAGAGAGAGAGAGAGAGAGAGAGAGAGAGAGCGATAACGCAAACGCATCTTAATCTACTTATGCTATTAAATAACCATTAGTTACAAATCTTTACGCTTCTAGTTTATGTTTAAGCGACTTCCGTTTCCTTTTTCTTTCACTTCTCTTGTACCTCCATTTTCTCCTGCATTCTTCCCATACATGCTCCCATGTTTCTTCTTCCCATTCACAGATTCTGCACTTCCTGTTCTCTTTCTTTTCCCAGTACATACCGGCCCTTACCTTGTTTCCCAATCTAAATCTAGCTATTCTGGTCCATCTTTACTCTCCCCATGCCTTTTCTAAATACTGTGGTACTCCTTCCTTTTTTATCATCTTATACCATTTATTATATTTTGATTTCTCAATCATCCCCCATCTTTCTATTAATTGTCTTTCCCTCTCCCTTTTTTCCAATTCTTCATAGTTTACTCCAGTCCCGTCTTCTATATCTCTAACCTTAAAGAACTCCCTCCTTTCTTCTTCTTATCTCGTTAATTCCATCGCCCTCCCTCTCCTTTCTTCTACCTCCATTAAACTCTTTCCCGCCAACTTCCCTCCCTTTCCCTTCCTCAGCTTCGTCTCAAATCTCCATGCCTTCTTTCCCGCTCTAGTACTTAATTTATCTCTTTGCGCTTCTTCTCTCACCACATATCCCGGCGTCCTCCAGTCTACCCCCAGCGTCCACCTTATATGCCTACCTTGTAAACTCTCAATCTCTTGCCTTTCTTTCCATCTCCATATCTCTGCTCCATAACCCATTACCGGCCATACCAGCGTATCAAATAACCACATTCTCCTTCTCCAATTTTTTTAAACTTCTTTTTCCTATTCCCCATATCTGTTTCATTACCCCTGCTGCTTTTTTATCCTTTCTCTTATATGAGCTCTATGATCTCCATTTGTTTGCAAGGTATATCCCAAATACTTAAAATACTTAAACTCTTTTACTTCTTCTAATTTTATTCCCTTCCATCTCCCCGTCCATTCTTTCTTTCTTCCCCCTCCTTTTCTAAACCTCATTATCTTTGTCTTTTTTACATTTAGGTTCAACTTTTTCCCATCTAAGTATTTCTCTAATTCTGTAATCAAGCCTGCCTTCCCCTCTTCATCCTCTGCCATCAACACTATATCGTCTGCGTATGCCAGTGTATATATCTATTCGTTCCCTATCCTAACTCCTACCCACCCTTTTCTCTTCATTTCTTCTTCCAACTCTGATATTAATATATTAAATAAAAGTGGGCTCAGAGGACATCCTTGCCTTACTCCTCTCACCAACCAGAAGCTATCTCCTACTTTTTCTCCTACCTTCACCTTGCTTTTTGTCTCTCTAAAAATTTCCAATACTCTCTTTATCAATCCCTCTCGTATCCCCTTTTTCATCATTAACTTTTTCTATCTCGCCGTGGTCTAATGAGTCAAACGCCGCTTTGAAGTCCACGAAGATTGCTATCATTGCCCCTTTGGCCCTTTTAATCCACTCGTTTACTACATAGTTCAGAACATATATATTGTCCATCACCCCCATCCCTTTTCTAAGCCCTGTCTGATTCGGTGGCTCTATCTTTTTTTCCACAACTTCTTTTTTTAACCTCTCCGATAAAACTGCCACATATACTTTATACAGTGTAGGCATTAATGTCACTCCTCTATAATCCTTAACCTCCTCCCCTTTGCCTTTTTTCACTATTGGTATCACTATTTCTTCTTTCCATAACTCTGGCCACCCCTCTCCTCTCCATACAGTATTGCCCATTCCTCTAATTCTGTCCCACCATATTTCCAGACTTCATTTGGAATCTCATCTATGCCAGGAGCCTTTCCATCTTTCATCATCCCTAATACATTGATTATTTCCTCCCTTGTAATGCCCTCCTCCTCATCTGTTTCCCTGCCATCTTTTCCTCCTTTCCTAACTTTCCTCTCTACTCGTCCTAGCAACTCCATAAAATATTGTTTCCATTCTACCATCTCAATATCCTGGTTTACTCTTTTTCTTCTTTTTCTCTCTCTATTTACTACCTTCCAAACCTCCTCTTCCGTCCTGGCCTTCTCCGCTTCTTCTTCAAACCATTTATTTTCCTCCTATTTTCTTTATCACACAACTCAGTATACTCCTTCTTTTTTCTCCTATATTCTTCTCCACTACTTGTTCCTTTTCTCCATTTTCTGAATGCCCTTCTCACTTCCTTCTTCTTCTGTTTACATTCCTCATCCCATCGACTTCTATCCCCTCCTTCACTTAACTCTTTTTTGCTTGTGCTCTCTAACGCACGTTTTATTTCTCCTATCGTTATTTCCATTTCCTTGTTTACATTTCCTTCCCCCATTTTGATATTCCTGACTTTTTCTTTAAACTGTTCTTTACCTTCCATTGATCAATCCCCTCTTCCTGCTCTTTTTACTTTTGCTTCCTTTTTATCCTTATTTTTATTACCGATTTCTCCCTCTACTGTCACTATTAAGGGAAAGTGATCCGTATCTATATAGTCGCCTACCTGTAGTTCCTTAACCTTCTCCCTTACCTCGTCGTCCACTACCACATAATCAATTACCGTTCCCATTATTCCTCCCCATTCAGTATCTTGTCTTTGGATTTCCTTCCTCGCTCTCCATCCCATTCCCTTCCTCCTCTATCGCCTGTTCTCACATTAAAATCTCCTTCTATTATAAGCCTAATCTCTTGCTTATTTTCTTCCATCAGTTCTCTCACCTCCTCTGATTTCTCCTGGATATCTCCGTTTACATAGACCCCCACTATCTTCCACTTCTCTCCTCCCACATTTATCTTTTCTACTATTAATCCTTCTTTGTGTTCTTTCATCTCCTTTTTATCCTTCTCTGCTGTACATTCGTCCCTTGCTCCCATCACCATTCCTCCCATCGCTCTGCCTTTTTTATTCTTTCTCTTTGCATTTTGAACTTGCCATTTGTAACCAGTTGGTAATCTTCCCCTTACTCTTTCCCATCCCTTTTCATCAAGCCACGTCTCCATCATTACTTCTACATCCCATCGTGTCAAATTTTTCATAAACTCCCTATCCTTTCATTCTAAGCCTGCTATATTCCAGTAGAATACTCTCCAATTTTCCCTACTTTCGTTTCTCGTCTCTTTTTGTTTCCTACTATTTTTTATTTCTTTATCTCCCGATCCTTTCTCTCCTAGTTTCCCGATACCTCATTTTTTACGAAAGCCTACGAAAACCAGCTTCACCACTTACCATTTCAGCTATACGCGACGTGTCCGTGAGCTCCACTGGCTCGTACCTATACGTGTAGTGGTAAGTGGAGGGGGTGCTTTTCGTAGACGCATCCCCACTACTCAAATGCTGGCTTGCGGACTTTGCTAGCATTGCCCGTCCTGTAAAATTCAGCTTTGACGCATTGGGTCCCTTTCTTCGCGGACGGTCACATATACAGTTTTGCAGTTTTAATTTTAGAAATATATTTTTCGTTGTTTAAGTACGATAAAATGGCCAAGTATTACGAACATCTCGGTGTTCGGGGCTACCCGACAGTATTTTTTCTTCCCTGACATTATATCTAACCTTTTATATTTATATTTTGATCACTATCAGCTAAATTATTACCAAAAAAGCTTAAGTGTCCGGTACTACCCGACTCTTCCCTACATTAAATTGCAAGATTGCAAGAGTGTATGGGATAGCAAAAGATAGCAAAATTGAATGAGATTGCAAAAGATTCCATAGATTATAGGAAATTCATTATAGAAAATCATTACACAGAAAACTGTTATAGGATAATATGCATTGGAACAAATAATACAAAAATATTGAAGAAATTAATGTAAGAAGTGGAGAAACCACAAAAGAAATATTTATTTTAGACCGCTCATAATCTTATATGAAAGTACAGAATTAAAAATAGCTATTCTGCATAAATGAACTTTATACAGCAAAAATTTGTAAATTCTCTGGATATCCTCAGAATATCTTTAAATTTAATTGAAATGCATATTAAAACCTTTACGAATCTCTTTAAATCCCTTGAAACCTGTCAAGGTATTTTTAAATCCATTATGATCTTTGAAATCTGTTAAAATCGGTTGATTGAAATTTGTAAAATCCCCCAAAATCTTTCAAATAATTTGAGGTCCTATAAATTTTAATCTCCGCTCATTCATTTGTTGAAATCCGTAGAAATCCCTTAAAATAAAATTATTGAATATAAATTGAATTAAACTTATTCGTTAAAGTTCTCTAGAAAAAATGTTAAAATCTCTGAAAATCTTCAAAATGCCTTGAAAAGCCTTGAAATGCTTTAGAATCTCTTAAAATCTGTGGAATCTAAAAAAATTCCTTGGAATTCAATGAAATTTCATTAATTATCCAAAGTTTTCTATAAATCCTTTGAAATCTTTGAAAATGCTACAAAATTCTTCGAAATCGGTTAAATATTGGACACCTCTTGAAATCCTTTAGGATATCTTAAAAGCCCTTCAAATCTTTGGAAACCTTAAAAATCCATTAAAAAAAGAATAAGTCATTTGAAAGCTCTTAAATATATTTTAAATTAAACTTATTCTTTAAATTTTCTGAAATCCAGGGAAATATGTTTAATGTCTTGAAAATCGATGAAATTTTTTAGATCTGACGAAATCGCTTAAAATCAATGGAAGCTCTCTGGAATTCGAATTAAATTAATTGCATTCATTGAAGTTCATTTGAAGTCTTCCGGAATCCTCTAAAATCCTGTAATTTAATGAAAATATTTGGAAATTTCTTAGAACACCTGAAAATCTCTTTAAATATCTTGTAATAGGCGAAAATTGTTCTTACTCTCTAAATACGAATCAGTGAAAAATTCACTGATTGAAATAGTAGTTAGACATTTCACTGATTAATCAGTGATTCCAGTCTTATTCACTAATCAATTCAATAACCCCAGAGTAAATCATGTGAAGCATAACCTCTAAGTTTTAAAGTAAAGCGTTGTTGTTATTCATTTACTTAAATAGCAAAAATAATTCCTTAATGAAATAAATTATTGAATTTTCCGGCTGTAAGTGTGCTGAAATAACTGCTTATATTAAGTCTTAAGTTTTAACTATGCTTATTTGTTTAAATCCGCTAAAATCTTATTTTATTTTGACTGCTAAATTGAAATGTGCTGTCAACTTTTATAAGTATTTATTTTACTGAATGAATGAATAACTTTTCACTGATTGTCAGTGACCCATGTCCAGCTATTTCAATCAGTGAAATTTCACTGATAATCAGAGAGATTTCTCTGATTTAGATTTAGAGAGTAATTCCTTAAAATCCCTCAAAATCCTTCACTATCACAAACTTTTTTGAAATTCTTTAAGAGCTCATGAAATCCGTAAAGAGCTTTGTAAATCCCGCTAAATTTCATAAAAATTTTGTAATCCTTTGAAAAACTTTGTAGTACTTTGAAGTACCTTAAATGCATTTGAAACCTTTCAAATCTTCGAAAAAATGTTTTGAAATCCCCTGCAATCTCTTTAAATCCCTTAAAATCTTCGAAGTCCCATTAAAATCCAATATATTTTGTTATCACATGAAATCCTTTAAAACCCATTAAAATTATGTGACCTTAAAATCTTCTAAAATCTGTTTAAAACATTTAAAATCTGGGAAACCTCTCCTGATCCTTTGGAATCGTTTGAAAACCCCTAAAACTGTTGCAATCCCTTGAAATCTTTTTAAATTCCTTGAGATCTTATGAAGCCCTTTTTAGGTTTACGAAGGATTTCAACGAATTAAAATTTGTTTACGGCATTTAACGAGATTTCGAAAGCTTTTTAGCTTTCGAGATCTCATTAAATTCCGTAAAAAAATTGTAATGGTTTGAAATACTTCGTAGAGCTTTGAAATGCCTTAAGATCTTCGAAATCTGTTGAAATGCTTTCAAATGACTGAAAATTTTTAAAATCTTTTTAAATCTCTTGAAACGTTATTTATAGCGAAAATAATTGATATATTTTTCATATATTGAGTAAAAAATATAAAATCTTATTTAAGAAGGGGGAGGAGTCATAAAAATCTTACGACTCCATACAGTAGGGGGGAGGGGGTCTAAAGTTTCAAAAATTATCCTTATGTAACTAATGGATGTTCCTATATCTCTATTTATTTAGAAATTTCCTTTTATTTATTTTGACAAAATCATTATTAAAATACATTTTCTCTTACACGAAAAGCACAAAATTCGTTTAATCAAGTATAATGTCATCATTACGTAATACTTTTTTGCAATCTATGTTACTGGGTTCTTCAGTTTCAGTTAGTTTATGCCCGCATTCTATTTTAACAAGCACAAAGTATAATTGAAGCTTATGGCTTTGAATGCAAGCGGATAATAATTAGTAGTTCGTTACTATATAATATGACACACTACAACAAGGTAAAATTACAGTTTGGTCGTTAGTTAGTTAGTTTTCGATAGAATTGACCTGAATCGAATATTTTCCACTATTTTCAAGCTCAAACAAATAAGTCTTAGAAACTAGACTTTCCTTTTTTTTTTAAATGTGTTGTAACGAGATCTCGCATGCATTGTTGTCGAAAACCTGATTGGCAACGACACTGTGTGAATATGATTTTAAAAGGCTCTTTTCAGTTTTTACTTTGCTGAGATTTTTAAAAATTTATAACAAAATTTAGATTTTCGAATATTGCGAAAAAAGAAGCTTTTTAAGAATTTTGAAACGTTTCAAGAGAATACAAATTTTTTCTTAAGATTCCTAGGAAAATTTCAATTAATTTTTTATTTATACAAATCAGGTTCAAGAGAAAAGCGAAAAATATTTAAAAACATCAAAAATAATATCCTAATACTTCAAAACAGAATGTTGAAAAATTGAAAATCAAATTTTTTAATTTTGGTAGATTACAACATTTTGAGAAAAAATGAGCATAAAAAAATTCTTTAGGTTCCTAAGAAAACTTGAAATTATTTTCAATTTTGAAAAATTAGTTTTAAAAGATAATTTAAAAAGATTTCTAAAATGGTCAAAATAAAATCTGGAAGATTTTTTTTTATTTTGAAAGATATTTGGAAGTTTTGAACAAATTGCAAAAATAATTTTAAATTTCAAAAGATTTCAAAAAATTTTAAACAAAGGTAGTTTGATAAAGATTTCGAACACAACCTTCAGTAGCTTTTTTAACATTAGAACGGTTTCAGAATAATAAAAAATTGTAACATTCTTCGGAAGATTTGAAATGATTTTTTATTTTGAAAAATTAATTTAAAGAGGGTATTTGGAAAGGTTTCAAACCATTTCAACTTTTTTTTGTTTAAAAAATCAATTCAATGAGAATATTAAAAAAAAAAAGATTTTAAAAGATTTCCAAAATTATCATAAAAGAATCTGAAAGATTCTAAGGCAATTTTTTCAATTTTGCATACATTTTTGCAGATGTTGAACAAAAAAATTAGAAGCTTTTTAAGAATTTTAAACTTGAAAATCTTTCAAAAAATTAAACAAAAAATGCAGATTTTTAAAGATTTAAAAATAAAAGTTTGAAGCTTTTTAAGGATTTTTGATTTTGACAGATTAATTTTGAAAGAAAAGTTAAAAATATTTCCAAACATTTCGACAAATATCTGAAAAGAGGACGACTTAAAAATCTTGAAAAAAATGCTTGAAACTGTAAAGTTCC
>CAKNWW010335547.1:1019-14768 GCA_932074435.1 Andricus kollari | reverse complement strand
TCTCGCAATCTATCATTTCTTTTGTAACTGTTCTTTGTATTAATATCAGGAAGAACGTCATCAAACTTATTTAAAAAAAATGTTCGCTTAATGTTGAATAAATTTGGAAAAAATGAAAATGAAAATTTTAAGATCTGTATTCTGCTACTTTGCATTTGTTTAGAAAGTTCTAGAATTAGACAAAATTACATATTATATGTTTTTCCAATGGTTATTTAGATAGCTTATTCAATAAACCTTAAGTTCTTAACCGATTTTTATATAATTGCAACACAAAAATAGGTGAAATTTTCATTTTACTTGCAAGTGTCATATGGGGCGGAATGAGCCACTGTTCTTGGGCGGTATGAGCCACTTCTTCCTGTGCTTTAACCTAACCTCTTAGTGTAGCAGTCAGTGGTTTTTCTATTCACTGTTTGTAGAGTTAGTTACGGTAGAGGTAAGGATTAAGGATTGCATCATTTTAACGTTAAATACTTTAAATGTTGCGTAACATTTTTGAAAAATATGTGTAATGTATGTTTTTGTTTTATAATACTCTAACTTAACAATCCTCTTACTAATAAATAATATATAAAAAGTCATTTAATTAACTAGCCCATCTCGCCCCAGTGTCTGACTCATACCGCCCCAGGCATGGGGCGGTATGAGCCAAGCGCATTACTTTTTTATTTTCGTTTCTAATCCCGTATATACTTTTTGATTTACTTTTACCTTGGAAAAATTATAATTAAAAATGTTTGTAGAATATATATATAACAACTTACTTTTAAGCAATGAAATAGCAGATTTTAAATACTGACGTGAAAAAGACAACTATGCTCATCTCGCCCCACCCAACCCTATGCATTCCTTGTAACAACATTAAATTTCTTTATTTTTTGTTTAAATATAAGGTATAATTCGTAATCTTAAATAACTATGCGATACTATAATTAATTAAAAAGTATACAGTTACTATATCAATAGTTCGCGAATCGACATTTTGTTTTCCGGTTACTCGCCCGCTCGTGGAGAATCGGTGAATTTCACGAGTTTTTGATCGCAAATCTTTAAAGGGGAAAGAAAGTTGCCAGGATAAAAAAAATGTTGTATGAAAATACAACTTTCGACGAGTAACCTCGAATAAAGAAAATTCAGAAAGCTCCAGTAGAAACCGAGAAAAAAAATTAAGAAAATAGCGCATTTTGGTTATTTTTCGACCTTAAATCGCTCGTAGCTCGAAAACAAAGCATTTATCGAAAAAATTACAAGAGTTAAAAAGTGCTTATTTTGGCCCTAAATATATAATAAATATCTATTCGTATCGATTGTTGAATCCTTTTCAATTTTGCAAGTTTTTTGTTAATAACAAATTACTGACCATTGGTACGAAAAAATGTCACTCAGGTTTTTTGTTCGCAACAACATAATACATCGATTAGAAAAGGTTTTATCCTGGCGAAACTATCTAGTCGGTCAACTCGTTTTTTTATACGTCTTTTTATGGGTGCGCCGCTCGCCTATATGGAGAAGAGAGAGGGGGGCCAGAGTTATGGAAATAAGAAGTAGAGGTACCTATAGTGAAGAAAGGTAAAGGGAAAGAGGTTAAATGATTATAGGAGACAAATGCTAATACCAACTGCGTATAAGTTGCATGTAACTATTTTATCGGAGAGGTCAAAGAAAGAAGTTGAGGATAGAAAGATAGTGCCACCGAATCAGACAGGGTTTAGGAAAGGAATGGGGGTGATAGACAACATATATGTTCCGAATTATCTGGTAAATAAAAGGGATGAAAGGGAGAAAGGGTGAATGGTAGCAATGCTCGTGCACTTAAAGGTGGCATTTGACTGATTTATCTCTTTAATAAAAAGAATATCGGAAATTTTCAAAGAGTCAAAAATCAGATTAAAGGTAGCAGAGTATACTGAGAGAAAAATTAAGCTTTGAATCGATGGAAATATCCCATGCTTCAAAAGCTTGAAAAAGACATCCTTTTTAAAGCGGAGAATCATGCTTCTGAAGCATCCAAAGTGTCCATGCTCGAAACGCAAGGCGTTCATGCTTTTTCAGCAAGAACCTCATCCTTTAGAGGCATGAGTAGCACAGGGCAGCAGCATGAAATAGCTCACCGTCCGAAAGCAAGACTTTCACGGTTCTAAACTGTGAAACTCTTGCCTTGAGTGTCCAGACATCCAAGGGAACGCACGAGATTCACAGTTTCAAACGGTGGAGTTCATGGGTTTGAAGCTTTCGGACGACAAAGCCCATGCGGCTGAAGCATGTATGCCCTCCTTTTATCTCGTGAATAGATTTCTTGCTTTTAAAAAATGAATTGAACGATATAACTCGTCAAATTCATGCAATGTAGGAGATAGTTTCTGGTTAGTAAGAGGAGTAAGACAAGGTTGCCCTCTGTGCCTACTTTTTGTTAAATATATTAGTTTCAGATTTACAGAAAGAAATTAAGAGAAAAGGATGGGGGAAAAATATATATACTGGTATACGCAAATAATATAGTGCTGATGTCGAAGGATGAAGAAGAGATGACAGGCTTAATTACACGATTAGAGAAATGCTTAGATGGGAAAAAATTGAATTTAAAAGTTGAAAAGACAAAAATAATGAAATTTAGAAAAGTAAGGGGAAGAAAAGAAATGTACTAGGAGAAGGAAAGAAATAAAGCTACTAGAAATAGTAAAGTTGTTTAAATATTTGAGATAAACCTTGCAAGCGAATGGAGATCATAGATCTCAAATAAGAGAAAATCTTTTTAAAAAACGGCAGTGTTAATAAATCAGATGTGGTGAATAGGAAAAATAAGGTTAAAAAAAGATTGAAGAAGGAGAATTTGGTTACTTGATACGCTAGTACGGCCGATATTCGGCTATAGAGCAGAGATATGGTGATGGAAGGAGAGGGAATAAATTAAGAGGATACAAGAGAAATATATAATGTGGACGCTAGACGTAGACTAGAAGACGCCTGGATGTATAATGGTGAGAGGAGACGCACAAAAGGATAATTCAAGTATTAGAGCGGGAAAGAGGGCGTGGAAGTTTAAGCGAAGCTCAGAGGGGAAAAAGGGTGGGGAATTAGCCAACAATTTTTTGAAGGAGGTAGAAGGAGGGAGACGGAAGGCGATAAAATTAACGATATGGGAAGTAGAAAGCAGGGAAATCTTTAGGACTAGCGATATAGGAGAGTGGACTGGAGAAAACTATGAAAAATTAAAGGAAAGAGACAAGGATAGATGACTGATAGAAAGATGGGGGATGATTGATATATGGGGGGAAAAAAGAGAACAGAAATTGCAGAATCTATGAATGGAAGGAGGAAACATGGGAGCATGTATGGGAAGGATGTAGGAGAGAAATGGAAGATAAAGGAAGCTGGCAAGAGAATTTGGAAAAGATTTCAGCATGAATTGGATGAGGAGTGGATGAGAGAATTGAAGGGAGCTAGAGGAAGGAATGAGATCGAATGAAAGAGTGAATGTGAAAAAATGGCAAGGGTGAGGTAGATGAGAAGTGAAAGAAAAGGGAAACGGAAGTAGGTTAGAGGCGTATAGATTTGTTAGTAATGGAGCCTCCTTACACGGTGCGCTATTCGAAGGCTTAGTTGGGATAAGCGTAACTGAGACGTAACCTTGGCGCATGAGAGGAAGAGAGACTGGACGCTTGCTCTCTGCTCACACTCATGCTCCAGAGTTAGGCCTCAGCTACGCTTATCTCCACTTAATCAGTTTAAGCCTGCAACTAGCGTGCGGTGTAAGTAGGGTCATGGAGCCTCCTTAAAACCGTACACTAGTTGCATTGTTAAACTGCTTCAGTGGGGATAAGCGTAGCAGAGGCCTAACTCTGGAGCATGGGAGGGAGTAGAGAGCGAGCGTCCAGTCTCTCTCCCTCTCATGCGCCAAGGTTACGTCTCAGTTACGCTTATCCCCACTCTGTCCCCACTTAGGCAGTTTAAGCCTGCGAACAGCGTACGGTGTAAGGAGGCTCATGGTTATGTAATAGTATGAATACACTGGAATGTGGATGCGCTCTCGCTGGTATCTCTAGGTATAAGAATTTATGCAAGTATAAGTTTTAAATAGTAAGGATAAGATAATATAAAAAAGTAGGAATAAATAAGAAGTACTGTTTGTACTTTTAGTAAGCAATAATAGAAAATTCCCATATTGTTTTACTAAGCTGTATATTGTACTGAAAAGGGCTGAGTTAATAGAAAATATGTATTTTTAATATAATTAAGTAATTTACTTATAAGTTCTAATGCTTAAAATATGGCTACTAACAGTACACTGACCACAAACCGTATAAAAACAATACAATTAAATATTTTTTTATCTGAAAATACTTGTGCCTTAAGGCTAAATAATTAGGGTTTGACCACTTTGAACTCTCTGAAAACTTTCAAACCTGCCAAAATTTCTTAAAATGCCTTGAAGTCTTCTGAAACCCCATAAAATCCCTTCAAATAATTTCAAATACTTTGAAGAACTTCAACATTTTTTTAAATCTGACATGATCAATTGAAACATTATGAAAGCCCGTGACAACCCATACATTTTTTGGAAATCATTTGAAAGGACTTTGAATTTTTTAAACTTGTTAAAATATCTCTAAGTCCTTAGAGACCCTTTGAAATCTTTGGAAGTATTTGGTAACACAGCTCCACAAAAAAACAGTTGTCTACCCCAGAAACCAGAATAGGCTTACCCTACGTTTTTGGGGTCGCTGAATCCGAATCCGGGGTTCATTTGGCTCCACCACGTCAGATTTCGTCCCTAACCTCAAAAAACATGAAAATCGCAGTTTTCAGGTGAAACATGATTCGCACCTATGTTTTCGAGGTCGCAGAGTACGACTCAGGAGTCATTGTGGTGGTTTTTTTCGTAATTTTATGTAAAACATGTATTTTTCAATGCAAAGTGGCCATATCCTATGTTTTCTAGGTTCTTGAGTACAACTCCTGGGTCCCTTCGGTACCACGGTCCCAGCCTTTAAACTTCGATGCGTAACTTCGGAAAAAACTCTCAACCCAACAGACCAGACTCGCCACTCGTCCGAATCCTCGTTCAGCGAAAATTGAAAGCTAGTCGAAAATCAGTTGATGCTGTTGACAGCATTGTCCAGATAACAACCGTGCGAACCAGCAATTCGCACGCTCTCGCACTGCATAATTGTATGTTTGGATATTAGATCATGCATGCATTTTTGTTATTTTCTTTCAGTAGGATCTTTTTGCTTGAACGAGTGATGAAATCCTGCTACTCCGACCGATTCTGTGAACGATGACGACTGCCCTGAAAGGGGATGTGTACCCAGTAAAAAGAAACTAATTGGGGCGAATAAACATTTTTGAATTCGCCTGAATTCCGCTTTCTGATTCCTTTAAACGAAATGAGCCAGCGCGAATTGAATGCGTTTCACTTCGTTTTAATTCGTGGTCAAGGTAATTTAAAAAAAAAATTGATAAAAAGTGCATGCCTCGAGACTCGAACCAGCGATCCCAAGTGTATAAGTCCAGAGGGCGACCACTGGTCTACGGTACTCATTAATATTTACTTACAACGGATCCTTTATGCCCAGCGCTTTGGTTATAGCTTACGAATTCAATTGAATTGGCCAGCCTTCAACTGCATTCGCGCTGACGAATTCAGGCGAATTGGAGCTAGACTTTAAATCTCGCGAATTAAAATTAATTGGCTGACATTGAAATTAATTCGTGCTGACACATTTAAGTGAATTCGGTCCCTTAAAAATTGTACGCCGAATTTGGGCGGCTAGCAGATTTGAAGATTAAATTACTTATTTCCGAATTTACAAGAATTCACGACTGCCTCCAATTCGAGATTGGCGCGAAGCAAGATTCACGAAGACTCCAACAAATTCATCTCAATTCGCCTCAATTAGTTTCTTTTTACTGGGTAGAATGATTCGTATCACTATCTGTTGGAGTAAAGAAGCCAGTAGGAGCGTACTGCCTTGCACGGGGGCATTAGGGTATGAGGATGAAACCGTAGTGTGTCCGACGACGAGTACGAGTACGGAAGACTCACATGCGTTAAAAGTTTTTCCGAAGTTACGTATCAAAGTTTAAAGGCTGGGACCGTGGTACCGAACTGACTCAGGATATGGCCACTTTGCATTGAAAAAATACATGTTTCACATAAAGTTACCAATAAACTGGTTTTTCTTTTAGGTTAGGGGCAAAGTGTGACGTCATAGAATAACAACAACTCCGAATTCGTACTCAGCAGCCTCGAAACCATAGGCTATGACCACTTTTCATAGGTACGAATCATGTTTCACCTGAAAGCAGCGGTTTTCACGTTTTTTTAGGTTAGGGACGAAACCTGACGTGATGGAACCAAACTGACCCCGGATTCGGATTCAGCGACCTCAAAAACGTAGGGTAAGCCTATTCTGGTTTCTGGGGTAGACAACTTTTTTTGTGGAGCTGTGTAATCGCCAGAAATCTTCTGAAACAACTTGAGATATTGTGAAATTCCTTGAAATATTTTGCAATACTTCAAATCTTTTAAAATACTTTTGGGTTTTGAAGTCCGTTAAAATATTTGGAGACCACCTTAGACCTTTAGAAGTTTTGCAATATCCAGTGAAATAATTTGAAACCCATAACAGATTTTTAAAAAATCGTTAAACTCTCTGTATCCCTTGCAGTCTTCTAAAATTAGTTGAAATCCATTAGAATCCTGTGAAATCCCTTGAAATTCTTTCATAAGCCATAAAATCTCATAAGATTTTTGGAGATTCCTTAAAATACTCTTAAATGATCAGAAATCGTTAGAAAATCTGTAATCATTTTGAGAGTGCTGTGAAATCTCTTGAAAAATTTAAAAATACCTCTGGATAAAAGTGCAAATTGTCAACGATACTTGCACTGATATACCCTAACTTAATTTGATATATCTAATTTTGTGGAGTAAAGAACTTTGAGTTTGTATAAGATAGTCTTTATTCAATTCTAAGTGCTGAACATACAATGTGACGCGACGACAGTACATTGACGACTGACCCTTCATTACCTTCGCCAAGTTGAGGTACCTAGGTTCTCGATCGTCTTATCCTGCTACTAACCTAAAGGAGTAGGACCCAAGATAATTTTGGGGTGGAAGGGAATATAGACAAGATGTTTCAAATAGTTCAGGTAAAGCGACGATTCTAACAGATGACATTCTGTTGCCAGATTTACTTAGGACCGGCATAACCGAAGACTCACAATTTATGGTTAGCTTTACCTTGGTCAGTGCTAAAATTGTAAGGACAATTTCTCTTAAATGGTTCCGAAGAAGTAATAAAGGGATTAAATAGCTTAGGCAGAAGTTTCGATGTTATCCTAAATTTCTTGACAATTCTAAAAGCTATAAATGAGTCGACAATGAAACTAACAGGCGAGAAAGTTTTCGAATTTACATTTAGAGCCTTAACAACCTCTAAAATCCCTAAAATCTTCAAAAATACTTCGCAATACCTAAAAAGTTATTGAAGTTCATTGAAATCTATGAAAGTTTTGTAATATGCCCTACAATATTTTGACACCCATTAAAAATGTTTGATATTATACATTCGCCCAGGTGCGAATTGACCGTCGGCCCACAGTCGGGCCAACCGTCGAACGGTCGGTCCAGCTTTGTGCGCCACTGTTCGGGCCAACCAGCTAAATGATAACGGTCAACCGCCTTTCACTTCTCAACGTCGGCCCGATATTTGTTATGATGTCGGCCCAATCTTGGACAACAATGTGGGGCCGACTTTGATTTTTGAACGTTCCAGGTATTCAAAAAATTAATAATAATTGATTGCGAGTATTTTGACTATAAATGCTAATGGCCCTGCTTAGAATAAATACATATATTACATTTTTAAACATTATATTAAAAATAAAATTTCTATCGCAACGGGGTTTCGAACCACAACTCAAAGCAGTTGAAATAAAACATTTTTTCAACTCTTTTTCCTCAATATCTTTTTTTAGTATTATGCGACATCATGTAGATGTAAAATAAATTAACTGTTAACGTTTCAACAACTTTTCAGAAACAAAATTTTTTCAAAATTTTTGGTTTTAATTTTTTTTTCAACAATTTTTCTTAAATTTCGTTCCAACAAATTTCTTTACAAAATTTCTTATCAAACATTTTTTTAAACAATTTTTATTCAAACTTTTTAAAAGAATTTTGTTAAAATTTTTGTTTTTCTGACGCCCACTTGGAATAATTTGTCTTCGTGTAATATTTTGTTTTTTCGCGTATTAGGTTATTTTGCAACTTTTGATGATGACATAAAATGTGATTTTTAATGAGCATTTCAAATTCGCATCGACGGAACTTAACAATTTTATCGCCTACTGCAACGTCGGGTGCATTATGATGACTTGTACAAGCTAATGTTATGCCGATGGTCAGGCCATCTCTTACGCATAGTCGGGTCGATCGTATTTTCTCGGTCTTTTTGAAACAGCGAACCAGAGTTTATCCGACGGTCTGCTCATACTCGGGCCAAGGTTTGACCGACCGTTGGGTGCATCATGGTAACTTGTACAAGTCAATGTTATGCCGACGGTCGGGCCATCTCTTACCCAGAGTCGGGCCGACAGTACTTTCACTCAGGGACCCTACCGAAAGTTTCGTTCCATTTCGTTATTAATAGAAAAAAATAATTTTCCATTAAACCTTGAACTGCTATTTCTAGATTTGGACGAAATTAGATAATATCTGAAATTACATTAATGATTTAATCAAAATTATTTTGTTTTATTGTCAGTAACGAAATGGAACGAAAGTTTCGGTCGGGTCCCTGCTTTCACGGTCTTTATGAAACCATGATCAGCGTTGGTCCGACGGCCGGCCCATATTTGGGCATAGGTTTGACCGACCATCGGGTTCATCAAGGTGACTTGTGGCTAACCGACTGCAGTATACAGAGTCGGACCGATCGCATTCTTCCGATCGTAGCGACCAATCTGCCACAGTTTATCCGATCGTCTTTCGGCTTAGTCGGTCCAACTCTGGTTACCGTAGATCGGTTACCAAAGTAGGGCCGACTTTGGGCCGATGGTCAATCTCTGGTATCCGACCGAATATCGCACCTGGGTCAGAGAAAAGATTGAGTTAATTCGACAAAACAGTTTTTTCAAAATACTTTGTTTGTTGCAACTAAAAAATTTGTTCCGCGCAAATAAACCTTTGGTTATTTTCAAAAAACACAACAAATTGATTTGGTCAATTAAAAGTAATTATTTATTTGAGCAAGTTTAGTTGATTCAACCAAATAAATGTGTTAAGCGGAATATAATATTTGTTAGAAAATGATCTGATTAAAGTAACGAAATGATTTGGTTCATTCAACCAAATACTTGCATTAACTACACTAAACTTACCGAAACAGATGACGTCAGACCACGACGGTAGCTAGTTTTCGCGACGAAAAGTTTTAAATCGTGCGTCGTGTCGTGAATTTGTGAAAAAATGATTGACACGAACTGGACAATAACAGTGTTAACTTTATTTTAAAAATTGGGGTCTGCAACAGTACGCAGAACATTTGTAACGTAAGTACAATCTTTAGTTCGCAGGCTTCACACCAGTGCAGGAAATCTAACCTCAAAATTCATAAATGATGAAAGAACCCCACAAAAATGTTTGCACCATACAAAATATTTGGTTGGATCAACCAAAATATTTATTATAATCAACCAAACTGTATTAACCAAAAAATTGGGTTCATTCAATCAAACATTTGATTGACCATATAGCAATGTACTTATTTGTTTGATCCAACTAAATTTTTGTTGAATCAAACAAACTTTTTTTTGGATTGTGCACCAAGGAGAAGAAGCAGTCTTTTTACGACCAAGCGCGAGTTTACAAGAACAAAGCGTAGCCGAGATATTTCAAACACGCGAAACGGTCAAAAGACTTTGCCTCCCCGGTGCACATGATACTTTATGTAATACGAATATGATTTTCGAGTTTTTTTGAAGAAATTGTGTCTCACGTTTGACGTTGGATTGACACCGCTATAATTATTTATGATTATGGCTGCGTCAACCTAACCTTAAGTGTCAGACGTCACTTGTAAATCATACCTTCCTTACATAAAGTATTGTCTGCACCAAGCAGACAAACGTCTTTTTATAACACGAGTATGGTTTCCTCGCTTTCTTGGCGTACTTTAGAGCAGCGAAGAAGTTCTTTTTTGGTGGAATAGTATAGTATACATTATACAAATTTCATTTAAACCCATTTAATTTTTTTAAATTTATTTAAACCCATTAAAATTTTTAAGGTTTCGTAGCCCCGGGCTGAAACCCTTACGTTTTTTGTTTAACACATTTTTTTTCAAAATTTTTGTTTTATTTTTTTCAACAATTTTTCTTCAATTTTTTTTCTACAAATTTTTTTTCAAAAATTTCTTATCAAAAAATTTGTCTTCGTGTAATATTTTGTTTTTTCGCGTTTTAGGCTATTTTACAACTTTTTATAATGACATAAAATGTGATTTTTAATAAGCATTTAAAATTTGCATCGACGGAACTTAGAAATTGTATCGTGTACTGGGACGTCGGGTGCATCATGATGACTTGTACAAGCCAATGTTATGCCGCCGGTCGGGCCATCTCTTGCCCAGAGTCGGATGGACCGTAATTTCACGGTCTTTTTGAAACCATGAACCAGCGTTTGTCCGACGGCCGGCCCATATTTGGGCCAAGGTTTGACCGACCATCGGGTGCACCAAGGTGACTTGTGGCTAACACCTATATAATTTGGCCTCGATGGCTGCGCGTGTTTACGCACTCTTGGTTTATGTTTAGAAACTAGTGAGTCAGCAGTCTTGGAGGGTTTCGAATCCTCTTAGTTGCGAATTTATCAATTAAATCGCATAAATAAAATTTTTCCTTTTTATATTTAAGTCTGAAATTTTCAGGAACTGTTCGTAGGAAATTCGAACTGTTCGTAAAAAAGTTCGAAATTTATCCATACATTTCTCATAGAAATGAGGATTTAATGTTTCATTTTTTCATCTCGTATCCGAGACCTAGCCACAAGTTCGTGACTTTTTTACGGATACATTTTTTTCGTGTAAACCTAAAGAGTTGATTTAACCCGTTGTGGTCACACCTCCGAAAAATAACGGGATGGTCACAGGGGGTCCAATGGACCCCGCCGTTAGAAAACCTGTTGCCATTTCATCTTTTTGACGTATCGACTTGATTCTTGCACGGGACTTTAGTTTAAGGTCCCTACTTTGCAATCCAATAGTTTTTAAAAGGTTTATTTGAAATTCTTCATGTTGAAAAAACGTGAGGATAAAAAATTGAAAAATTTGACTTGTTTCATTAAAAAATTCACTACAAAATTGAATTTTTGAGATAAAGCAAAAAAAATTATGGGATTGTACTCTCAAAATAGTATAGTTTTATGAAAAAATAAGTTTCATAGCGAGCTTTAAAAAAAGTAATTTATTTTGAAGATTGAAGTGAAAAATTTAGACGAAACTTGTAAAATGAATGAGATAAGTTTGAGCATGCAAAATAAAGTGACAAAACTGTTTCTTTTTGAAAACTTTATTTATTTCATGCTTAATTATAATAAAAAAGTAAAAAAAATCTTATTTTACAGTATAAAAATATTTTTTAATCGTCTCCGAGACCGCAGTCAGTGCAAATTGGCATGTGATGCTCATCGCACATAGTTCGAAGACAGGACGTACATTGGGTTTTTTTATCCTTCTTCCTCTTGCAGAGCAGACACCTTTTCTTTTGTCGGAAATTCATTGACTCCATCTGAAACAGGTGGTGCACACCTCCCGAGAATGGTATCGATTTCTGCACGAATTTTTTAATTTAACTTTTTTGCCAATTTTGTCGCAGTTTGGTACACCGGGTCTGCTGGACCACTAAAAAAAACGTCCGCACTATTCGATGCCTACAGGCAGACACGTGTCACGCCGACCTTCAAAACCTCTGGAAACTTGTTGTAGTACCTTCAAACAACAACAAATGGCACCACAGGCTCAATTTCGAAATGCCAGTTTGATGGGACTTAGCCGTAAAGTTTGCGTGGGGTCCTTCGGACCCCCAATGACCACAACTTGTTAAGTATGGACAAATTAATTGTTTCAAATACGTCCGAATCAATTCAAATAATCGAACTCATTAAATCAAATAAATATTTTTTTGAACTACTAATCAGATTTCAACGAATCTAGACCTTTTGAATCAAGGAAATCATTTCCTTGGATTTGAGAAATATTTATTTCAATAAAGAAAATGCAGTCAAAGAATTCATTTCTTTAGATCAAAAAAGATACGTTTCTGGTTTAAATAAAAATGACTACTGTTGAAGAATATTTTCTTGATGGTAAGAAATAGGATTCAAGTAAATGCATTTACTTAGTTCCAAACATTACTTTTTTCAGTGTATTATTATTAGTAAACTCTAGGTCAGCCCAACTATAAAAGAAAGAAAAAAGTTAATATTCAATTACATCATTAGCGTCACCAGTATAGCAATATCAGGGGAAACTGGAGAAAAACTGAAAAAATTAACAATCCGCCCTTTGTGGCTCGCCTGTGTTTACCCACACACGGCACACAGCGGGGTATGAAAGTCAAAACGTTCGTACGCGGTTGCATTTGGAGTCGAAGCAAGTGAACCGAGCTTATGAAACATTAAGAGAAAGCAAATATCCTGTATCGTGGTCCCCAGTGGGGTTGCAAGTGAGTGCATAGAATAAAGGCGGTGACCCCTGACATCAGTCGGAGGCGGTGGGGGCGGCGAGACACAAAGGAATAGAAGGTGACCCAGTAGATCCGTCTTACTCTCCGTATATTCATTCGTATCGGCAACTGGTGCAACGACACCTGCACCACGCAGAAAGGCAATATTTCACGTCAGATTGTGTTACATCGTTGTGGAGTGCTGCTCGTATCGCAAGTACCGTCGAATGTCTTGATATGCATATTCCTATATAAGTTGCCAACATTTTGCGATATCGATCACTGAGAAAATCAAGAATGTAGAAAATCTCGACTCGAACTAAATCCAATTTCGAGCATGAATTTTACTTTACATTTTTAGGTTATGAATAATACTCCAGTTGATATCAAAATGAGTATGTCACATATAAGATCACGAGCCACGCCCTGCGCCCTAGCAATGCCTCCACTCTCGAAGGAGCCAAGTAGCCTGGTAACGCCTCGTAGGAACATAAAAGTAGTAAGATGATTAACCACACCTCTGAGATATTCATCTAGACACGCCCGTCCTATCACTACGCCCACTACTAACGCCTCTGAATGACGTCAATTGCGGAAATACCTTGAAAAATACCTCATGGATAATTTTTTATAAACACCACCATAACCTACTTACGTTTAATAAATACATCTCCGAATCCTCCACTATAAACGCTCCATAGAATCCCATCAAGTAACTCAGATCAACTATGATGTTTTGTCAAGGCCCTGATTACTCAGCCACCTTTAATAACTACGTTTCATAATACTTCCGCATGTATGCCCCGATCTACTACAACTGACAACGCCCACTAATTCTTCGTTACTGGTCACACGACGTAGCCACTACCCTAGCCAATCCCCTAGACACGCCCTTTAACTACGCTTCTTGAAAACATTCCATAAAGAAGGCCTTATCAATAATTATCTATGAACTAATCCTCGTAACAATTACATACCTAGCAGACGCCCACTAATCAGACCCAATAAAAGCCC
>CAKNWW010335536.1:0-11160 GCA_932074435.1 Andricus kollari | reverse complement strand
TCCACGTCGAAAATCGTAAAAAATCATCGCACGAAAATGTTCACGATTCAATTCCATTTTTTCGCTGAGACAATATTTTCAAGTCACTGAAAACCATACAGGTTATGATCAAGTGACAAAACGTTCTGAAGAAGGTTATGGTTAAAAACGTCAAACTTTCAATTGGAATCGTCAGATGGCACCTGTAAACACTAGTATTGCCAAGGCTCAAACTATAAAAGGCAAGCCTCATATTAGGTTTTAAAATCCTTCGTGTAACCATTTTCAGGTAAATATGTGAACTTTATGAATTTGGGCCTTATTTCGAGTTCCGACTGTGTGAAGATATTGGTTGATCAAAAAAACCTTTGGGGGGCTTCTGACTGGAGGGTAATAGAAACTTTTGAGCACCCCCCCCCCCCTTCAATGCTAATCTTAAAATTTTGTTTTTTCGTTAAGCCCTAGTTTATTACTGTTGGCCAAATACAATTTTGACCCATCCGTGTAGAAAATTATCGGGAACAAATTAGCACCACGATTGAACGTTTTTATATGGTCAAACGCCAGTCTGGAAGATCTAATCTGGCGCTAGTTAGACGGTCTTGTGAAAATCTTTTTTAGCTTGTGGACGTTAAGAATTAAGTATTGGCTTTAGAAATAATGATTAAAGTCACAGTTTACGTAATATACTTTGAAAAAATTTCGATTCTGCTGCGCTAGCCAGCACCCGAATAGGACCCGAAAAGACAGTCTAGATTAGACGGTCTTGACAAAGCCCTAACTGGACGCAAGTCTACCTTGTCAATTTTCTACACGGGCACTACTAAAAATTCGCTAATCGTAGAAAGACTTGTTTGGCCTACTCTAATAAATGGTAATGTTCAATGTAAATCATTCTGCTAAGTCGTTTCGATAGCTTTTCGATTAATATCATTTGCGATGTTGGAGAGAGGCGATTTTATTCGTGTAAATGGCTCTTCTCTTTTCCTAGTTGCACAATATTTGCGACTTGTGCTAATGCATTTTGTGAGAATCAAATTGTTGTTGTGAATCAAAGATGTTACTGTAACAAGAAAATATTTGGCTTACAATTACGAGACAATTTCGTGATATGAAATGCCGTGTTTACTTCGCTGCTTACAACTACAGTCTTCTGGTCTTCACATACATAGGACATCTCAATTTTGTACCCAGTATGCTCCATTTCGCGACGCATTTCGCAAAATTGAGGTTCATCATCATCAAGTCGTGGGTCTTCGAATACGTGATATCTTCTGAAAATGCTTCTGTGATCCCAGAATTGTGAGTAAAAAAATAAATTTTCTAACGGTTCTCGCCGTTAAAATTTTTTGTTCTGCTATCCAAAGATTTCTTCCTTTCGAAAAATGTATAATTTCCGTGAAAATAATGATTGCCTCAGCAAAAAGCTTTATTCCTCTAAATTTGATTGATCCGAGGATCTCGCAAAACCCCGTATATTTCACAAGTTTTCTTTCTTTCGTTCTCAAATACTTGGGAAAAAATATATATTGAGTCAGTGCCGTACCTATAAAAAATATTCCAAGTCGGATTTAACCAACACCCATAAGATAGTTTAAAATATGGCGTAACTCACATCGCTTTGAATCCAAATGAATGTCTTTTTCTTCCTTTAACGTTTTAATTCATATGAACCTCAAATATTTGCGTCTCACTTTAATCCTGTTTAATCCTATGCTGATGTCTGTCAATGAATGAATAGGTTTTAATTCTGTTAAAGAGGGTACAAATTGAAAGCAAGTTAATGCTGTTAAAGGTAAATCCATACCTAGACTCTGAGACTCGTTCCGGCTGAAAATGGGTTTTTGGCTTAAAGCTTTTGTCGCGCGACAGTCGTCTGTGTCTCGCGAAACTTAAAACCCGACTTTTCAAAATGCCAAAATTTTAAATACCCAAAATTGCAAGTCGTAGACATTTCAAATTTACCCCCAAAAAATTATATATCAATATAATTCTGACATAATTCATAATATATGTCTATCACAATATCTTCAAACATAAAAAAATCAATTATTAATTCTTAATTTTTTTAGCAATAAGCTTATATGACAAGGGGTTATGTTTGTGATATTTTAGTGTGTCTCGCCTGAAATGTAGTGACGTCTGCACAGTATATTCTCCTAGAAAGGGCTGAAATATAGTGTAAAACTATTACAGAAACCTACTAAGTACCTTTGTACGTTATTTTAATTTTTTGTGTGTATATTATGACCAATCTGGGCCAGGATCTGCTATACCAGATCTTGCTACTAGGGTGATGACTGTGTGAAATGAGCCACAAATTTACTTCGAACTAAATTTTACGCTAATTATTAGTGAACTAATTATGTGAGATATTTCGTTTCGGAGTTGGGTAGTAACTTTTTACAAGGAGGATTCAGTTGTTTTCTTGAAAATTGATCTTTCTTGGTTGAATGCAACTGTGATTGATTTCAAATTGAAGTCTTCTCTGGTTAAAATAATATCAACTATTATATCGTTCGTTCAGAATTCATCTATATTGATTGAAAATTCATATTTTCCACTTGAAAATACAACTGTTTTGTAGAAAATTCTTCTGCTTTGCTTGAAAGTGCAACAATTCAGTCAACATTTTTTCTTTCTTGATTCAAAATTCGACTTTTTCTTTTCAAAATTGATCTCTTTTGAAAAAAAGTTTTATTTATTTGAATTAAAAGTTCATATATTTTTATAGAATATTAATCTGGTTTGGTTGACGATTCAGCTATTTTGTTTAAAATTTGTCATATTTGATTGAATTCAATTTTGTTTGATTTCAAATTGAAATCTTTTTTGATTGAAATAATATGAACTTTTATACTTTTCGTTGAAAATGCAACTGTTTTGTAAAAAAGTTGTCTTTGTTTTTATGTAAAATATTTCTTTTTTGGGGGAAATTCTTCTCTTTTAGTAAAAAAATTTCTGAAAAGGGTTCAGCTATTCTTTTGAAAATTCGTCTTTTCTGTTGGAGAATGTAAGTACTTGTATGAAAGTATGCCTAATTTCTTAAAAATTCAGTTTTTTAATTAAAGAATCATAATTTGAGTTGAAAATTAACTTTTTTAATGAAACTTAATATTTTTAGTATGAAAATTTAACCATTTGGTTGAAAATTTATGTATTTTGTTAAATTTTTAAGTATTTTTGTAAAAACTCCAAATTTTATCGAAAATTAACTTTTTTGTTGAAAATTCGTCTTTTTGGTATGAAAATGGTAGAAAATTTAACTATTGAGTTGAAAATTAACTTTCTTGATGAAATTTAATACTTTTAGTATGAAAATTAAACCATTTGGTTGAAATTTCATGTATTTGGTTCACATTTCAAGTATTTTGGTAGAAAGTCCAAATTCTGATGAAAATGAACTTTTTTGTAGAAAATTATTTCGGTATAAAAATTCAACTATTTGTTTGAAAATTCATGTATTTAGTTCAAAACTGAACTATTTTGGTAAAAAGTCTAAATTTGGTTGAAAATTAACTTTTTTTTGAAAATTCGTTCTTTTGCCTTGAAAATTAATTTTGTCCAGTAAAAAAATTTATATATTTTTTGGGTGAAAATACAAATGTCTGGTTAAAAAATATGACTGAATAATCTTCCTTTAACTAATGCCTATTTCTTTGTAATATATTTTGTCTACTTGAACTTGACCAAGTTGCTAGGCCTTGCTCGCTTGCGGTCTAAGGAACCGTGAAAAGAAGTGAACCGTGAAAATTAGCCTATGTAGTCGGAATCGTATCCAACGCTCTTAGCTGTACCATAAACCACTCCTTTCAAGTAGTACAGTTCTGCACCGGAGTGAGTGAAGCATCATCATGAACCGTGGAACGAAAGAGATCATGAAAGGATTCCCAATCTTCTCGTCGCCCTGAGAATGTTAGAAGATTGAGCTTGGGCAAGTGAGGCTGCTCATGTGACCGAGATACCGTTGCTGGAGGATCCACCGCAAACGCCGAGAGTCTCGCGACATGGTCGACGCGTGCTCATTCATCGCACTGGTGGCCCCGCACCTCAATGAAAGTATCAGCAGCATCAAACTGGTTATCACTGAAATATGATTCCTTGGCAGCTGTCTCCGACTACGTGGAATTCCGGGGGCAACTTTATCTCGTTCAGCAGCAAACACATTCCTTTCAGCACTGTTGATCGAAATTATCAATGATGGTTGACTTATCAGAAGTTCCACAGCTTTAATGGCGACCATTGTTCGGTAAGGGTTCTGATCTGTAACAACCTTAATAACAAAACACAATCCAAAAATCTCCATTTTGTGTTATGGAAAGGAAGTGGGAACATATTAGAAAGTCAAGGAAAAGAAGAACTTGGAATGTTCAACCTCCAGACCTTGGATACTGTAATTGCCGAAATTCAGGGAAACATCCTGGAGTCTCAACAAAAGTTCAGTGGGTGAAAGGTAACGTCACAGATCAGTTTCAAAAATCTAAACTTTCAAGAACCCTGTAAGAAGTTGATATCGATCTGTATGAATTGCTGCTCGAACGAATATCGTTTCAGTCTTAACGACTTAATGTCAGAGACAGGCCCTAAACATTGCACTCACATTGTACCTGAGCGCGTCCAGTCAGGTACATGCTACACATAACAGCTGGCCGCGCCTGGCCAGGTACATGCCAGTCAAAGTCAAGCCCTTGGCCCTGGTTGGCGCTTTCACATGGCATCCGGCTGTGTCAATTCGGATGCATGCTTCTCCATCGTCACAGTCATGGCCTTGGTCGGCGCTCTCACATGGCATCCGGCTGTGTCAAGCTAGACGCATGCTTCTCCATCGCTACAGTCATGGCCTTGGTCGGCGCTCTCACATGGCATCTGGCTGCGTTAAGCCAGACGCATGCTTCTCCATCGTTACAGTCATGGCCTTGGTCGGCGCTCTCATATGGCATCCGGCTTTGTCAAGTCGGATGCATGCTTCTCCATCGTCACAGTCATGGCCTTGGTCGGCGCTCTCACATGGCACCCGGGTATGTCGAGCCGGATGCACGCTTCTCCATTGGTCAAGGTCATGACCCGCAGGCGCACTTACATGGCGACCGGCCGTTGCGGGCCAGATGCCATGCTTCTCCAACTGTCGATCTGTCTTGTCAGAATTTATTCAAAAGATTAAATCATTTCTACGAATTTCAAGCAATTTCGAAACCTGTATAGTTTTAAATTCAGAACATACGAATAATTTAACCATTAGCTATTACAGGTTTTTACAGATAATAACTTACAAAAAAAATTTTAATTGTACAGTGCTAAACACAAAATGTCAAATTTAGTAGACATTTCAATCCTAACAATCGAAATCCTGCGAATGTTTCAAATTTCATACTTAAATCGAAAAGCTTCAAAGTTGAACTTTAAAGTGTACACGAGTATGCAAGTTGCAAGAATTCCACATCGAAATTGTTCAACATTGCAGGTCATGCAATTATAATGACACTTGAAGTGATTGGATACATTTTCCCACTAAGAATTAACAAAATCCTGACAGTATTAAAAATCTGACAAAAATGAGGTAACAAATAAGCCTCTACGTGAACTTGTATTCTTTATAATTCATTGGATATTTTATTAACATAATTTATTGCACTCTCAGTCTATTTTTAAACTAGATGCTGAAATGTGTTCCTTTTTTTACAGAAAAATTTCATTCCGCATACGTAAGATATTTTCACTATTAAAAAAACTCTTGCGAAATACATTAATATCATTGCTTCCTTCAAAACGTCAAATAATCTACTAGAACCTTGAAATTTCAAAAAGCTTGAAGCGAGGAATCAGTACTTGCTTCAATTCTCGTTGAATTAAATCCAATCAATTGTTCATCGAGTTGAATATCAGCGCAAAAGGCAATGCGAGATAATTTATCGCCGTTTGTATTAAAACTATTGAATACCTTATCAATGCAATCCGAGATATGAATCCCCGAGTGCATCCAATAAGGCACCCCCTTTGCAACCAAAAAAATGTTGTGGATGTTTTGTAAAATTAGCAGAGATGTAGCTTCCGGAAGCTACGACCACGATCGTTCACCGAACGATCGATCCCGACGCTACCGGAAGTAATACGTCATCCGACTCGTCACTTCCAACAACACCAGAAGTTGATCGAGTCGGAAAAATCACTTCACCAACAACAGAAAGCGAAAGAAACACAATTTTCGAATAAGGCAAAAGACTGCATGATCTAGGAAAGCACACTTGAGTTTTTTCTGATCAAACAATCCGAAAGGCTACACCAGCCTGCACCTTGGTTGCTTCACGCTACTACCTGAGTCTCAACTCGAACAAAAGGATAACACCTAGCACTCAAAACTTATGGGTTTCCATTTCCTCTTACCATTTCCGTTAACATGATTTTATTTACTTTACTGTACTTGCATAGGAGAGTCCGATTGGCCTTTCCCCACTATATCCCCCTTACTTACTCTCATTCCTTCCAGTCTCATCATCCAGCTTGCCCCTTTTCCACTTCTATTCAAGATCCACGTTATCCTGTCATCCACACTCTCACCACCTGTTTCCTCCCCCGTACATCTCTCTCAAACATGCCCCCATGATTCTATCTCGTAATAACAGACTCTACATGTTCTTTCCTCTGCATCCATCCAGTACCTACAGTCTCTCATTCCTTCTCCCATCCTAAATCGTATAACGTGGTTCCTTTTACTATTCTATTTAACCTTTCTTAAATATTCTGGTTTTCCTTCAGCCTTCACTACCTTATACCACCTGTTATACTTAGATTCCGCGATTTTTTTCCATCTTACCTCCCCCTCCTTAATTATCAGTTCATTCTATAACTTGGGCCATACTCTGACATCTGGTCTTATATCGCATTCTCTCCTCCTTTGTTGTCTCTCTTACTCCCACCTTGATCCTTCTGTCTTACACCTAGTCTCTTTGTTTACTACCTCCCGTAGACAAGCTTGTGCTATCTGGCTTCCCTCCCCCCTCTTTAATTTCTCCTCAAACTTCCATGCTCTCTTCATTTGTCTAATAACCATTTTACTTCTACTTAATTCGTCCCTCAACATATATCCTGTTGAGCTCCAGCACACTCCCATTATCTATCTCAAGAATCTCTCTTGCATACTTTCCATCCTCCTGTACTCCTTCCAGTCCCAGATCTTCACTCCGTATCTTAGGACTGACCACACCAACGCATCAAACATCAATAGTCTCATCTTCCAGTCATCTTTAAACCTTCTCTTCCCTATACGCCATACCTGCCCCATTACTTTAGTCGCACATTCTATCCTTCTTCTCAGCTGTATTTATGGATCATCACCATAGTTATTTTGATTTTTAAACTATAAAATAAAGAAAGAAAGAAAACAAACTTTCTAGGTAACTTGAAGTTACTTTATTCAGTAACTGTAACTAGTTAAATTTTTTCGCTAAATAACGTAACTGTAACCAGTTACTCAAAAAAAGTACCTTACCCAACACTATTTCGTTTTGTTCGAGGTGTGTGTTTCGAGTACTTTACAAAAGAGATAATAGAGATATTCGAGTCTACAGAGAGGAGGAGATATATAATTAATGTGTTGTTTTCTTTCATCGCGACGGCCCTGCTCAACTTTGTCGCATCCCCACAACCTGGACTAATTTTTATGCACGGAATCACAGTAAGACTCGTTTCGACGGAAAATAGGTTTGCGATGTAAATTTTGGTCGCACGACAAATCCTGTCCAGGTGGTGGGGATGCGACAAAGTTGAAATACGTCAGTTTTATTCGAAAAACTTGTTTCGATTCACAAAAAAAACAAAAAAAAACCACCCCCTGCCTCATGGGGGGGGGGGGGGGGTAAATTTGTTCACAGTCGCTTTTCCCCCTCAAAAAATAAAAAGTTTTTATTACGGATATTTTTTTCATAGGATGCGTATTTTTGGAGATATTTCGATGTCTCAAGTTTTAAATAACAAAGTATATGTGATCCTCTCTGCAGACTCAAATATCTCTAGTATTTCTTGTCTAAAAAACTGGAACCGCGCATACATCGAACAAAACAAAACATCTCAAATAATTAATTAATTAGTTCTCTAAGTCATCAGTGATATTACTGGAACTTTAGTGACATTTTACTGATTTCCATTGGATATTTACCTCAGTAAATGAAATAAGTAAAATTAATACTGATTTATAATAAAAATCATTAACTAATTAATTGAACTTATTAATGATAATTCTGAAAACTAAATCTAAATCATGTTTAACCTCTTCACCAAGCGGACTGAAAATTAGGCGACATCTTCACGATATCGTTGCGACATCTCTACGACAACTTACGACATCCTATGTCCATGTCGTTAAGGTGTCTTTGCGATATCGTAAAGACGTCGTACGATCTGACGATTTCTGTACGATATCGTAAAGACACCTTAACGACATGGGCATAGGATGCCGAAAGTTGTCGTAAAGATGTCATAACGATGCCTTAAAGACGTCGTAAAATTTTGTGTCCACGGAAAATACTCTCTACATTTCAATAACTGAGCTCTGATTTAATCAAAATGTGTCAACTGTTTTTTTAATACTTAGAATTGATTTAACTCTCTTCTGCTTTTCTGGCTCCGAGATGGGTTCCTGCAGACGTCAGGTTGATTCGGATCGGGTTTCAAATCTGACCCGAAAATTTGATTTAAATTTTTTAAAATTACATGAAATTTTTGTAATTAGTGGTGAAAGTTGCCACGATAAACTTAATTGACATAATAACATAATGAAATAATTTGGCCGAAAAACAAAAATCCCGAATACGAAAATATACTTAAAATAATTTCCTTAATTGAAAAAAAATGATTATAACCGACCTTGAAAACTTCCGAAAGTGAAAGTTAACGAAAGTAGAGTATTCCCGAAATTTCAAATGTCCGAAATATCAAATTTTCGAAATTTTAATTTCCCGAAATTTCAAATTATCGACAAAATTAAAAAAAAAATGATATTTTTATGTAACGAATATATTGCAATAAACATATATTATGAATTATGTGATAATTACATTGATATATATTTTTTGGGGGAATTTGGAATTTCTAAAATTTGCAATTTTGGGTATTTGCAATTTTGGCATTTTCAAATGTCGTGTTAGGAAAGTAATTTTATAATTTCAAACATATGATATTTCGGGAATATTAAATTTCGGACTGGTTCGGGTTTTCGGGTAGTCGTGTCCTTCTACTTGCCACGCGGTGCGACGCGAGAAACAGACGGCAAAAAATTTGTTCGAAGTAGTAGGGATGCGACGAAATTGAGCAGGGCCGTCGCGCTGTGTACCAGATACATAAGAAATTGTAATAAAGTCCAAAAATGGTTCCATTTAAACATAATTTGTAGTATGGGTTTTTTCGGTGCTTGATTCCATAAATGTTTTTGAAATTGTCAAAAACAAAATGTCTGGTCCTACACGGTGATGCAAAAGCTCAAAAAATGTTCGAGAACAATGATATCTTGTAAATATTATAAGGTTTCTACCCTGCTGGAAGTAAAATGATTCAAAAAGATAGAAACGTATGGATAGAAAAAGATAGAGATATTTAAGCCTTCCCAGATGCACACTTTGCATCCTAGAAACGCTATCTTTTTTTCTCCACGCCCTATCCGTCGTGTCTACTTACAGCTATCTCTTTGTATCTCTGACTCTATCCCATGTAGTCACAACTGTCTATCTTTTTCTATCCCCGACTCTATCCCTGGTGTTCACAACTGCCTTTCTTTCTCTATCACATGGTCCTATCTTTTTCTATCTGTTGTTCACAAATGCCTATCTTTTTCTATCCCTGTTGTTCACAAGCGAGTATCTTTTTCTATTCTTGTAGTTCATCAACGTCTATCTTTATCTATCCGTTGTTGTCAACTTACCTATCGCTTTCTATCAATGATTTTATCCGCCGTATTCAAAAGGACTTATCCTTTTCTATTCATGTTGATCCATGAAATATTTCAAAATCTTATCCCTTTCTATACCTACTTTATTTCTAAATTCTATCCATTTAAATCTGTACCGCATTTAAATATTCTTACTTATTTCTATCCACGGTATATCGTTTTTATCTCTATCCATTTGAATCCGCTCAAAAATCTAGTATTCTTATCCGTTTCAATAATAATATATTATTAGTTCGAAGCCCCCGCAAAATAGTATTGAACCAGCAATTGTACAAAATATTCCAATAAACAAATTGAGCTATTGTTTGATTATATATTCGATGGAATTTACAATTGTTAACTAAGATTGAAGAGAAAACCTTATGAATGTTAAATAATTATCATTAGACAGTCAATTTTAAGTCGAACCCAAACTTTTTCTAAGAAATGTATTGCAGCATGTTCCCAAATGCATTAAGATTAATTTTGTTTGGATTTTTCCTGCTTCTTGAAACTAGTGTTAATTAAAATGCTTCTTGAAATTAGTGCAAAATTCAGTTCGAAGTAAATTTGTGGCTCATTTCACTGAGTCATCAGTGATATTACTTGAAAACGTAGTGACTCTTCACTGACTTCCATTGGATTTTCACTTAATTAAATGAAATAAATAAAATTAATACAGATTAATTATAAAAATAATTGAATTATTAATCAAACTTATCAATAATAATTCGGAAATTCAAACTTAAAATTAATTTTAGAGAGAAGCTCACCGGGCATTGTATTAAAGCTTTCTTTTGTAAATTGTGGTAAATCATGTTTTACCTCTTAATACTCTCTACATTTCAATAACTAAACTCTGATTAATTCAAAATGTACCCAGATAACAATTATGGCGACACACAATAGATGCACACAGTCAGTAGATCACAGACATGGCGTGCATGTTATCTTATGAGTGCACAGTAACTACAGCCAGGCTACAGGACCTGTAGAAGAGTGGTTTCCAAACTTTTTTCGTACTTTCTGGGGAGCGGTAGGGTCGCTACCCTCACATTTTTTCACAATACTGGAACCCAAGAGAGACACTGGACACCTGTCGTTCGGGCACGGTTGCTTGCTTCTCGACCTTGCCATTGTTAGAGAATTAGAGCCGGTTGAAGATAAATAAAATTTGGTAAAATATTGATAAATTGAACTTTAATAGGCTGCATTTTTATTGATTGATTTTAAGGTTTTTGACCAGTGAAATATTTTAATTAAAA